>JBCNJP010006990.1:0-32498 GCA_039602395.1 Deinandra increscens subsp. villosa | reverse complement strand
TTATCATATATGACCCGAACCTTCAAGAATGTTAGAAATATGTTTAGGAAGGTCATAAGATGTAAAACGATAGTTACATCGAAAGTTAGAAGCTTAATATGCATAAGATAAAAGTTAAAGGGCTAAAAGTGTAATTTATTTAAAGTTATGAATACTTACGGATATTATACGTATCTATAACTTTTATAAGTACCCCGAGGCTTATAATATATTATAATAATGTCCTAAAATGATTCGGTACATAAAATGACGTGTATTATAAAGTTTGAGGGGCCAAATGTGTAAATAATGAAAAATATATACAAATATATATATAAATATATACGTATGTATACGTATATCATCGAGAGTGTCCCGAGCCTTAAAAACCTTTATAAATATGCCCCATAATGTTTTAGTGCATAAAATGATAGTTTGGTAGAAGTCTGGGGGCTGAAATGTAAATATAAACTAGAGGGACCAATTCTGTCATTATGCCAAAGTGCCAGGCGGTACGCGAGACCCAGGGTTCGAACCCGGCGGTACGCGATGGGTGTGCAGACGTAGAAAACGCCACGACAGCAACTTGGAGGCTACGTTTGATCCGAATACGTGTAGACTTCTTCGACTTATCACCTGGAATACGTGTCTACCCCCTAGGCGACCTCCAACAGTATAAATAGAGATCGAATTCGTTCGTTTATAAGCACCAATTCACGATTTCTTACTCGAAAAACCCCTTCCTCGTACCAGCCTCTTCACGATCGAAATTCGGCCAAACTACGGGGAGATAGGAGCTGACAACCTGCAGTCCCACGTTTTAAGGTATGATCTATAAAAGCCCCATGTTAATTTCAGATTATATCCACGTTTTGATCGAGTTCTAAATCTAGGTTAAAATTAGGGTTCTTGAGCATAAATTGTTAAAATCAGGTGATCGGGTGGGAGTTAGGCTCTGAATTTTTGTAGGTACTCTTAAAATGATGTTATATAAGAAAGCCCTAAGTTTTTTTCACAATTGGTAAAGGTTTGGTATGGGTTTTGTAAACGGGTCAAAAATTAGGGTTTTCGTGTCGTTATTCTGCCCAAATCGAGTAAACGGTTTTGAATTAAGCTTTGCCATTTTAAAGGATATTATAAAATGTTATAATGGATAATACCCTAAGACGGTTTTGAATAAAAATGAGTTTTGCTATAGAAACGAGAAAAATGGGAAATTAGGGTTTTGGAATATGGGTATTTAATATAAAATAATCCGGAGGGTATGGGGACTTGAATTTTGGTATGGTAACATGTTTATATATATAATAAACATATATGGGTTTAAAATGGAGAAATAATAAAGTATTAAAGATACCGAGTTAATCGGATATTTAGAAGTTCGTGCGGACCGGAAGGGTAAGCGCCTGTACTCTGGGGTTTCTGGCAAAAGCGGGGGTGTCGCCATCCCATCTGGGCAATGGCATCCCAACACTGGGCGATCCCGGAGTGAGCGTTTACTTATAGGAATGCGCGTCTTCATATTATCAATTAAAGAAAAGGATAACTGCCTAAAGGGCATTTTGGTCATTTTGACCTTTAAAAGGATAAACTTAATAATTGAATATTATTAAGATAATAAGATGTTAAAATAAACATAGGAAGTGTTTATTGTATAAAACCTTGCGTTAACGCCATACGATACGCAAATTAGGTTAAATTGGGAATCACAGCGGGAGTTCTGTCCAAGTAACCGGTTAAAGAAATAAGGTGAGTTCTATGAGCCCACTCTTAAATGTTTTAAATGTTTTAAATGTTTTAAATGTTTTCGGGCTGATATACATACAAATGTTATGATAATATGTTCAAATGATTTATAATTGAAATATTGCTTGATTTAAACTGTAAATAAACAGTTAACTGCTTTTGATTGATACATACGCGAAAGATTATAAAATGGCTATGGAAATGATTATGTGTGAAATGTCGTAAGTAGATAGACTGTTATAAAGATATCTACAAGAATTGTTAGAGAAATGTGTTAGAATGATTATACATGAAATGTTATGGGATTGCATTAAAATGCTTATATGTGAATGGCCCTAAAACGATAGACTGTTAAATTGTGGTTAGATTGATATGGATACGTGAATTGTTATGGAAATACATCACAATGCATATACGTGGAATATCATGAATTGATAAACTGTTAGAAAGGCTTTTGGATAATACATATATATATAGATAAATATATATATGATATGTTATGAAATGATATTAAATCATTTGTACGTGTTATATGATATATGCTTTATTTGCTTCAAAATTAGATAGTCAAGTGATAAAGGATTTATTAGTAAACGTTATAGTGAATATGTATGATTATATGAGAGCAGGTGATGCATTCACTTTATTATTATGTGGTGGATACGCCGCTGGTACTTCCTATATATAAGCATAATAATATTAGTTACCCGGTATATCAGAAGTGTGAAGGATACGCCCTGTATACATACACCAACGGTAAATTGGGGGATGTCCACTTGTTGCAGTATATGAAGACCTTATCACTGTTACTACTAATCTTAAGTCACTTGGGTATTTAACTAGGGGCGGGTAGTCGTACAGGGAGAGTTATGAGGTAGTGTTGCTCAAGGGGATTGGAGACCACTACAAATAGAAAAGGGAAAAAGCTACTGTCCGTTACAGGGAATGCTCTAAAGGGGTAAACTCGGCAGCTAGCAAATAGGGGAAGGCGGTGCAACTGTCCGTTACAGGGAATGCCCTAGAAGGGTAAACTCGGCAGTTAGCAAATAAGGGAAAGCGAGACAACTGACCGTTATAGGGAATACCCTAAAGGGGTAAACTCGGCAGTCCGCAAAGATGGTTTCTCTGCTTATACATTAGCAGGGTTTACACTGGTATTAAATGTTGGGGTTGTAGGAAGGGATAGCGGGATAAATGGTTTTATAGGGGGTGATTCCTGTTAAGGAATATTGTGTATTATATAATTGTGATATATATTATACTTGATAAATGTCTGTGAAAAAGGGATCTTGCAGGTCCAAGGGTTTTAAACCTCACGCCGAGGTAAAGCTTTTAAAATATAGAACTCACCAGCGTAAGCTGACCTTTTCCAAAAATGTATGTATGTCAGGTCAGGGTGAGGCTTCAACTAGTTATGAGAAGGCCCTGGTGATAAGGGATTAGACGGGCAAGCTATCGGACGGAAGGAGGGTGTTGGCAAGCTGGCATAGTTATAGCAATAAAACGTAGTGACGTTAGTATTTCCTTATGTAAATTATCTCTTACTTTGTAGTACTTGGCAAATAAATAAAAGTTTCAAATTTTCGCTGCTTAGTAATCTCTGTTATTACCTTGTGTTCATGAGTAAATCCGATTAGTGACCCCTTCTGGAGCCAAGTCTGGAAGTGGGCGTCACAACAATTTTGTTCCTTGGCCAAAGAACCTTTGCATTGATCAATCAAATGTTAGTTTCCTTTAATTAATTACCTTTCATAGTACATTATATTATTGTTAAAACTTAATTAGTGATCATTTATTATTTGTTTCAATTTTTCTGTATGAATGCTGTTGATTCAGGAGCCAATTCTTACTACACCATTAGAAGAGAATGAAGATGAATTCGTCCAGGCGGGGCAAAAGATGAAAAGGAAATTTATAACGAGAGACGACATCGTGAGGATGAAGAAATCTAAGAAGAATAAGGCCTAGGATGATTAAGATTAGGATGCATTTTATGTTTTTGTAACACGAGAATTCATATTTGTGGAACAATTTCAATTTTTTTCAATAGTGTATGCTAATGTTATTATTTTACATTTTTGGTGTCGTTTTATATGATTGCGTTTTATGTGACTAAAAACTACACAATTGTCACTTTATATTAACAATTGTGTATCTAAAACAAAGATTCAGTCACACTGAATAATAAAACTGTGACTATAACTATTTTACCGTCATTTTTGCATGTATCAAATGTGACTACATAGCAAATGTGAAAACTAATATTCAAAACTAATGTGGCTAAAGCTATAACATAAGTGACACTTACAACTAATTAATGTGACTATAACATGTTTCCAATCTCGTTTTCATTTGTTCAATGGCACTGTAAGGTATGAAATGGTCACTCTATATTAACAACTATGTTATTATTAACAACATATAGTCACAATTTACGTAATTAATTGAGTCTAAAATACATAAACAGTCACATAGAAACTAAAAGTGTGACTAAAAGTTTCTTAGGGTGATGTATTTAAGTAACATATGTGACTAAGTGGGCATTTAATAACAAAAGCTTAAAAATAATGTGACTAAAGGTTAGCAAAAAATGACACTTACGCATACTTAATGTCATTATAGAAATATTCTAGTCATATTTATATTTCTATTATGTGACCAAAAGGTATATAATGGTTACTTTATATAAACAACTAGGTCTTTAATTGTGACCATATACCAATCAATAGTCACTTTAAGAAATTTTAGTGTGACTAAAAACTCAGAAATTGTCACACTTCAAACAATATCTACATAAACTATCATGATATGGTCACACATAACAAAATTGTGTGTCTCTAAAACCTACACAATAGTCACACCTAAATATTTGTTATGTGACCAAATGTTAACAAAACGTTACAGTGAACGTGAAAAAATGTGACCACTTGGCAACATTATGTCACTAAAGATATGTAAGGGTTACTTTATATTAACAACTATGTGTTTAATTGTGACCATTTTCCAACCAATAGTCACTTTAAGACATTTTTGTGTCACTATAAGCTATGAAATAGTCACACTTTCTACTTTTTCTACATTAACTATCGTGATATGGTCACACATAACCAAATTGTGTGTCTGTAAAACCTAAACAATAGTCACACTAAATTATAAGTTATGTGACCAATTGTTAGTAAAACGTCACAGTAAACACGAACAACATGTCACCATTTGGGAACACTTTGTCACTACAAAATAAATAAGTGTTACCAAAAATGGGTTTACGGTGACATTATTCGATAAATTCATTGATCCTCAAAGAAAAATCACTACTCTATAGTCACACTTTTTATCTACGGTCACATTTTTTGGTACCATACGGTCACTGAAATTCAATGTCACTGTATGTGACCTAAAATGGCGCGACTTTTGGTCACGGATGGGACGAAAAAAAAAGTGTGACTAATCACATATGGTCACACTTTTTTGGTGTCACCAAAGATCAGTTTTGTACTAGTGTTTGGTATTATATGGTCACGTATATTTGTGTTTTAGCCACATATATTTGGAAAAAAAAAGTGGCCAGAGGGTAGTTGAAATCAGATATTTTGTCCCAATACGTGTGGCCAAGGGGTGGCAACCGCCACGTTAAAATATAAAAAGTGTGGCCTTTGGTATTATATGGTCACGTATATTTGTGTTTTAGCCACATATATTTGGGAAGAAGAAAAAGTAACCAAAAGGTTGTTGAAATCAGATGGGTCCTTGCTATACGCGTGGCCAATTTAAAAGCTATTACAAATTATTAATTACAAACCAAATAAAATTCAATTACAAGTCAAATACAAATGAAATACAAATAAAAAATTAAAGAAAATTACACTGCATATAAGCATTATTCTCAATCTAATTTTCAATCCGGGAGGCAACAACACTACCACGTGGTCTTCATCTTCAACTGTCCATATTTGAGCTTAATTAGGACCATTTTTTCTTGTAATCCTTCCTATACCAAAACATATAATTGATAATTAGGTTATGGAAGTTGATCATAATATATATAGCAATTTTGAAATACTTACCACCATGATAGATATGGACTGAGGAGTGCCATTTTATTGCAAGTAGTATGGGTCATCAGGCCCTACAATTCAATTGATTTTCAGATGAACATTAGATATCCAGATGAACTTAAAACATCCGGATGAACATCACATTAAGTTCCGGATCAACTTCAAAGTCAGTTGAACTTTGTTTGAGGTACCAAATAACATTTAAAATGGGACTACATGAAATTACCAAACAGGTTACTGTGAAACTATCGAACGGAATGAAACTTGACTGGCAAATATTTACCTTTTTCTTTTCAACCTCTTCAGACGAGGTTGATCGACCACCGATTTCATGTCACACCCCCAAAAATCCCACGCGCGATAACGCGCCGTAGGGAGCGTGACAAACCAGGATCACCATCCATTAGTTACACCAAACGAAAAATAATTAATAAAAGCGTTTCATATTTCATTAAAATATAAAATTAGAGTTTTACAAATGCGGAAGCGTAAATACAATAAAAGTACTTATTTAAAATCTTTGTCACCCAAAGTGATGTGGCTTGTTCAAAGACATTAAAAGCGTTCAAGACTCATGCATGCGTACTCGTGATACTCGAACATCTGCAACCTGAGAATAACATGCTAAAAAGTGTCAACACAAAGGTTGGTGAGTTCACAGGTTTATCAGTTGAAAAACAGTCAAGTTCAATTTAAGATCGATTGTTCAACAACGATCAAGTTGAGTTTATGATTGACTATTCAACAATAGTCAGATTGAGTTTAAGATTGACTATTCAACAATAGTCAAGTTGAGTTTAAGATTGACTATTCAACAATAGTCAAGTTTTAAGAGCATAATCACTAATATATATCAAATAGCTAGCTAGGCTATATACATGAAACTTCGCACGTTGATGGTCACCGAAGCTAACAGTTGTTTACAGTTTATGCAGTTTGCCTTGTTGTGTTTAGGACGAATATAACACCCGTTCGATATCCAATCGAGTCAGCGCGACTGACCCGGGTGGGGTTTGTCAGACCCAGTAGTACTACAATATATTTCCCGCTATCGTCATTAATACTAACGGTACCATAAGAAGGACTTTGTTGTATCAGTGTGCTTCAAGTACTTCAAGTGATATATAAAAGTCTAATTATCTCAGTTGTGTAAATCATGCATGTTAATCTCCCCCAAAAGGATTAAAACAGTAAAATGGGGCCGTGAAACTCACCTTAGGTTGCACAGCAAAGTTTCCAGACAAACAGTTAAGTCAAGTAGCAAATACGAGTCTTGTGCAAGCAATCAATCACCTAACGAGCATACGAGTATAAGTGTGTGTTCTACAAACTGCTACGTCTAATGTAAATGACAAAAACGAATGATCGGGATGTCTGAAACAAGTTAAGGATGGCACGTGTGCCAAAATACGAGCGATTGTCGAAATAACGCGAAAAATATAATATATATCTATATTATATATTTTCTAGGTTTAAATATTCCCAAAAATAAATATATATATAATATATATATTTTAACCAAACGTGCAATTAACGTTAATAACGGCTTACAAAACGAGATACATATTTATAAAAATTCATCTAAAAGTATCTAATCGTTTCAACAAACCAACGTCATACGTATATATTTATTAAATTACACAAGAATATATTTATTTTACCATTTTACATAAAACCATAATTCTTGAGTTTTAAAAAAAAAATATATATAATATATATATTTACATAGGGATCTATTAAAACTATATTTGGGTTCAAAACGTCTAAATTTACGGGTCTAATAGTCAACATATATATTTTACGGGTTTAAACATCTCAAGAAAATCGTTTTAATCAATTTTTAGGTGGCCAAAGCCTTAAATCACAAAAGAAAAATAAAACAGAAAATGTGGAAGTCGACCGGGTTCGAACCCACGACCTCCCGTTCAATACACAATGGCCTGACCACTGAGGCAAATCTTCGAATTGATTACAGGGGAAACAACTATTGTATGTAAACCTATTCCTATAGAATAGAAGCACATAAAAGACAGACTCATATCAACAGAACACAGCTGCTGGCAATAAAACGTAGTAAGATAAAACATAGGCCAAACCAAGGAATAACGGAATATATAATCGCGTAAAGATGTTAATAACAGCAGGACACAGGTAATAAAATATAAATCACCTGAAGAAAATAGCCGCGCAACACCTTGATTTTCTGCACACAACATATACAGACACAAAAAAAAAAACTGTGAGAAAACAAACGGCCCTTTTAACTGTTAAGAAGTGAACAAAGATTACAATAAGCCATAACGTCGTGGACCTCTCGACGCAAATGCAAAACGCCAACGTAAAACACAGAGAGGGGGCGGTGTTTCACGCCCTTATTCCCCTCAACACCCTCCAAAACGCTACCATA
Organism: Deinandra increscens subsp. villosa; assembly: GCA_039602395.1. NCBI lineage: Eukaryota > Viridiplantae > Streptophyta > Magnoliopsida > Asterales > Asteraceae > Deinandra > Deinandra increscens. The sequence continues at coordinate 24,311 of JBCNJP010006990.1, read as the reverse complement.
CCGAATGCCCTTATTAGTATGTAATGACGTAATAATAAAGATTATCGTATGAATATATGATGATAAGAAACTTACGTTCTACTAATCATATTTTTTTATAGCAAAATTATCAATACACCTACATCTCATCTTATAATTTCAACAATCACACCTTCTTTGATTGAATCATCATTTTATCATTAATCTTTTTTTTTATTTTTTATAAATCTTTGCTATGTAGGATGAGAGCAATGCCGCGCGTTGCGGCAGCGCTGCTCGGGAATGTGTTGCAATTGATATACTACCTACACAACAAAGATTTGTATATGGAAACTTCAAAAGCGCAGGTACAAGAGAACATTAGCTATATCACATATATACAAGAAAGATAGGAGAGGTAAGTGTTAGTAGCTGTTAGTAGTCGACCTACATTATTACAAAACTAAACTTTACACTTGAACTACACAACTATTAGGTGGAAACTAGGTGGAAACTGCAGGCAGATTCCTAACAAAATTGGAAGTCAGGGGTGAAATAGGGTCATTCTGAAGCGTGGGTCTTCTTAACAGAGCTTTCTTTAGGGTCTGTTGAAAAAAGAAAGATCTAGAAAAACTATAAGGGTATAAGAACAAAGGCCTGTGTAACATAAATGTTTTAAGTGAAGTATTGAAAGTTGAATCCCTCTTATAAAAGGCCTAATAATCCGACGGCATTGATGACTGTCGGTTAAACTCTTCTGTTTATGTCCTACCTGTCAGCCCTCACTCAAGCTACTCAGCTTTGGGCTTATTATAAAGCATCAAACCGCTATGCAACCCGGCTTTGAGTTTTAATGTTTTTGATGATATTTTTTTATTGTACTTGTAAATAGAGGAAAATAAAGTTTAGTGTTTGTTTTTATGGTCAGTACGTCAGCAGATGTAAAAGTTCATATCAGATTTGATGAATTTAAAAAGGTCACATTCAGGCCCTATAAGGAAAACTAAGAACATATTACAAAGAGATATGATATGCATCATATTAACCTCTAAGTTTATATTTCTAGACTAATATACCTTTACTTATTTTACATCTCAAGTTCACCTATAACTACAGGGAAGGATTTAAAAAAGTTACACAACATTCAGTGGTAAATGCTTTACTCTGAAAGCTGCAGATGTAGATTCTGTAAACATAAATTAGCATAAGGTTAAAATATCAAATAGCCTAATATATATCTGTGTAGCAGATTTATTGTATGCTTTATATGTATAGATCATTTTGCGAAAGGTTGGATATAAGTAATTGAGAGTTTCAAATCTCAAGTCTACCAGAATATGAAAAAGCAAATAACTTAAAATCAAAGCACATAAAACCAAGCATCAAATATAACTTAAAGACCCGACGAAACCAACACATATGAATTGAAGATATGTAATCTAAGTTAAAAAGAAATAAGGCCAAATCAAATGCAGGAAACAAATAATGTGGTTAGAATGCTATTGACTTCATTTAAGCCTTAATAAATCCATACACTACGTCAAAATTCACCTTTGGCCACGGAAAAAAACCATGACCAAAAGTGTTTGGTCACGTTTTTTTTTCCATTCCAATCGACACCAAAGGTCCCGTCACCTAATGTATCCTACGGCCACGTTACAATATCAGTGGCTGAAGCCACCTAGAAGCGTGGCTAAAGGGTCCCAATATTTGTTTTTGTAATCAAACAATTCTTCCGGAAAGCGTGACCAAAGGGTCCCAACGGCCACATGTGTTTGTTTAACGTGGCCTTTGGTATTATATGGTCACGTATATTTGTGTTTTAGCCACATATGTTATAAAAAAACGTGGCCAAATGAGTTGCTGAAATCATACATTTTGTCCCAATAAGCGTGGCCAAAGGGTGGCAACGGCGACGTTATAATATCAAAAGTGTGGCCTTTGGTATTATATGGTCACGTATATTTGTGTTTTAGCCACATATGTTATAAAAACGTGGCCAAATGAGTTGCTGAAATCATACATTTTGTCCCAATACGCGTGGCCAAAGGGTGGCAACGGCCACATTAAAATATAAAAAGTGTGGCCTTTGGTATTATATGGTCACGTATATTTGTGTTTTAGCCACATATATTTGGAATAAAAAAGTGGCCAAAGGGTAGTTGAAATCAGATATTTTGTCCCAATACGCGTGGCCAAATGGTGGCAAAGGCCACGTGAAAATATAAAAAGTGTGGCCTTTGGTATTATATGGTCACGTATATTTCTATTTTAGCCACATATATTTGGAAAAAAAAAGTGGCCAAAGGGTAGTTTAAATCATACATTTTGTTCCAACACGCGTGGCCAAAGGATGACAACGGCCACGTTAAAATATAAAAGGTGTGGCCTTTGGTATTATATGGTCACGTATATTTGTGTTTTAGCCACATATATTTGGAAAAAAAGAAGTGGCCAGAGGGTAGTTGAAATCAGATATTTTGTCCCAATACGTGTGGCCAAGGGGTGGCAACCGCCACGTTAAAATATAAAAAGTGTGGCCTTTGGTATTATATGGTCACGTATATTTGTGTTTTAGCCACATATATTTGGGAAGAAGAAGAAGTAACCAAAAGGTTGTTGAAATCAGATGGGTCCTTGCTATACGCGTGGCCAATTTAAAAGCTATTACAAATTATTAATTACAAATCAAATAAAATTCAATTACAAGTCAAATACAAATGAAATACAAATAAAAAATTAAAGAAAATTACACTGCATATAAGCATTATTCTCAATCTAATTTTCAATCCGGGAGGCAACAACACTACCACGTGGTCTTCATCTTCAACTGTCCATATTTGAGCTTAATTAGGACCATTTTTTCTTGTAATCCTTCCTATACCAAAACATATAATTGATAATTAGGTTATGGAAGTTGATCATAATATATATAGCAATTTTGAAATACTTACCACCATGATAGATATGGACTGAGGAGTGCCATTTTATTGCAAGTAGTATGGGTCATCAGGCCCTACAATTCAATTGATTTTCAGATGAACATTAGATATCCAGATGAACTTAAAACATCCGGATGAACATCACATTAAGTTCCGGATCAACTTCAAAGTCAGTTGAACTTTGTTTGAGGTACCAAATAACATTTAAAATGGGACTACATGAAATTACCAAACAGGTTACTGTGAAACTATCGAACGGAATGAAACTTGACTGGCAAATATTTACCTTTTTCTTTTCAACCTCTTCAGACGAGGTTGATCGACCACCGATTTCATGTCACACCCCCAAAAATCCCACGCGCGATAACGCGCCGTAGGGAGCGTGACAAACCAGGATCACCATCCATTAGTTACACCAAACGAAAAATAATTAATAAAAGCGTTTCATATTTCATTAAAATATAAAATTAGAGTTTTACAAATGCGGAAGCGTAAATACAATAAAAGTACTTATTTAAAATCTTTGTCACCCAAAGTGATGTGGCTTGTTCAAAGACATTAAAAGCGTTCAAGACTCATGCATGCGTACTCGTGATACTCGAACATCTGCAACCTGAGAATAACATGCTAAAAAGTGTCAACACAAAGGTTGGTGAGTTCACAGGTTTATCAGTTGAAAAACAGTTCAAGTTCAATTTAAGATCGATTGTTCAACAACGATCAAGTTGAGTTTATGATTGACTATTCAACAATAGTCAGATTGAGTTTAAGATTGACTATTCAACAATAGTCAAGTTGAGTTTAAGATTGACTATTCAACAATAGTCAAGTTTTAAGAGCATAATCACTAATATATATCAAATAGCTAGCTAGGCTATATACATGAAACTTCGCACGTTGATGGTCACCGAAGCTAACAGTTGTTTACAGTTTATGCAGTTTGCCTTGTTGTGTTTAGGACGAATATAACACCCGTTCGATATCCAATCGAGTCAGCGCGACTGACCCGGGTGGGGTTTGTCAGACCCAGTAGTACTACAATATATTTCCCGCTATCGTCATTAATACTAACGGTACCATAAGAAGGACTTTGTTGTATCAGTGTGCTTCAAGTACTTCAAGTGATATATAAAAGTCTAATTATCTCAGTTGTGTAAATCATGCATGTTAATCTCCCCCAAAAGGATTAAAACAGTAAAATGGGGCCGTGAAACTCACCTTAGGTTGCACAGCAAAGTTTCCAGACAAACAGTTAAGTCAAGTAGCAAATACGAGTCTTGTGCAAGCAATCAATCACCTAACGAGCATACGAGTATAAGTGTGTGTTCTACAAACTGCTACGTCTAATGTAAATGACAAAAACGAATGATCGGGATGTCTGAAACAAGTTAAGGATGGCACGTGTGCCAAAATATGAGCGATTGTCGAAATAACGCGAAAAATATAATATATATCTATATTATATATTTTCTAGGTTTAAATATTCCCAAAAATAAATATATATAATATATATATTTTAACCAAACGTGCAATTAACGTTAATAACGGCTTACAAAACGAGATACATATTTATAAAAATTCATCTAAAAGTATCTAATCGTTTCAACAAACCAACGTCATACGTATATATTTATTAAATTACACAAGAATATATTTATTTTACCATTTTACATAAAACCATAATTCTTGAGTTTTAAAAAAAATATATATATAATATATATATTTACATAGGGATCTATTAAAACTATATTTGGGTTCAAAACGTCTAAATTTACGGGTCTAATAGTCAACATATATATTTTACGGGTTTAAACATCTCAAGAAAATCGTTTTAATCAATTTTTAGGTGGCCAAAGCCTTAAATCACAAAAGAAAAATAAAACAGAAAATGTGGAGGTCGACCGGGTTCGAACCCACGACCTCCCGTTCAATACACAATGGCCTGACCACTGAGGCAAATCTTCGAATTGATTACAGGGGAAACAGAAACGTTTTTGTGTTATAATAGAGGCAAGAACCGAGTTTAAGGAGAAACAGAAAAAGAAATGGAGGAGCCGGGTGTTGAACCCGTGACCTCCATGTTATAAGGCGCACAACTTAACCACCAGACTGCCCGACCCATTTGTGATTTAATCCGACGCGTATGGTATATAACCTTGAACCAGTTCGCGTCATCTTCTTCCTTGAGAACTCCGGTGGCCGGAGTTTTATTCCGGTCACCGGAAAATCACGAGATTCGAAATAAACTTACAAAAACATGCGACTAACATTAAGGAATTATTACCTCGAGTCGGAGATGGGAGATTGTCGAGTTTTGTACACCGAAACGAACCCGAAACCTAACCGCGAACTCCGAGCACGGTCACGAAACTGAAATCGATTTGCACCTGGTTGTTCAGAGTCGAACCACGATCACAGGGATGTATCAAACAATGACAGACAATGGCTAAGTGGTGCGAATTTTTCCAGAAATCGTGATTGCGGTGGGTTTTCTTGTTGCTGAGAAAAACAGAGCGAGAGAGAACAGGGAGAAACAAGGGAGAAAGTGAGAGGTTGTGAGGGTGTGTAGGTATAGGACAATGATGGTTAATTCTTGAAACCGACGAGAGATGATGAGGAGGAATTGAAACTGACGAGAGAGTGATGATCGGCTCGCCACCGATCGTCGCCTTGAATTGAAAACCCATAACCGAAGCCCATTTAATTCAACTTCCGAGCCTTGGCAAAATCAGTCCCTCAAGAGTTTAAAAGGTGGATATATAGTTTAGATAATTACAGAACGGTCCCCATAACTTGTTTAATAGATTGAGGATTAGGTTAATTGCAGAAACGGTCCTTCAATGTTTACAAAAAGATAATGACATCTAACGGAGTTAACCGGAATTGCTATTAACGACGAATATCAAGGAATGTCAAAATGTATAAATCGTATACCGTTTGTAAAATATATAAACCTCGTTTTACCCACATAGAATCATAGAATATAATTCCACAATTATTTATTTAAGTTGTAACCTATATCTTTTAAGTCTCATAAAGTTATGAGTAAAAGTTTATAAATATATACTTTATGTTTACATAAAATCATAAATATAAATCTATGATTTAGTAATTAAAACTCACGCAGACTGATAAAATAATGTGAAATATATATAAATATATCACATAAAATCATAAAGTGAAATCATAGAATGTCAAACGTTTGAACTAAGTGCATGCACTTATCGTGATGATAACACAAAACCCTAATTTGCTAAAGTCAACACATAAATGTTCACACGACATTTAATACAGTTTACGTTCAGTTAATGTCGGAAAATGACTTGAAAAGATGGATTGTCACAGTATCCCCTTGTTGAAGAATTTTCGTCCTCGAAAATTGCGTAACGCGGTAAAAGTTAATGAGCTAGACACAAGGAAAAAGAAAAAAAAAATTCTCAGTCGTCACATCATCCCCTTGTTGAAAGAATTTCGTCCCGAAATTTAAATTAGCATCAGTTGTTACAAGAACTAATCTCAATGGTAGCCTATCGAAAGAATCCGAGTTCTCTACTCCAAGAGGAGTAATGGACGTTATGTCCAGGAATGTATACAACACGTTGAGGAGATGTTAAATATTTGAAGAATTTCAAAAGGAATTCACATTGACAGTATAGAAAGTGGTTTTCTTTGAACAAGTGATTCTATGAGAAAATCGAACGTTGTATAACGAGAATCGTGTCGAGTGGCAAGGCCGAACAGAATGTCACGGTAACATAAGTTTCTGAAATCAAAATTCCAATGCGAAGAAAGGACCATGATATGTGCGAGTAGCCTCCAGCTATCGTGCCTAATGCTAGCATGAGTGAAATTTCCATTTCGTGTGTCATTTTCACTTAAGGCATTCGCAGTCACCAATAACCCAGGTGAATGGGATAGGAGACAATTTGAGTATATGAGAAATTGTGTGTGCATCAAGTCAATCAGTTTTTAATAAACCTATTGTCTAACAAAAACGTAAACGTCTTGTCTTACCTACCAACTAGCAATTAGCATAGAATCACACAAGACTGATCAAGTTAACATGAGGACCCATTGATTGATTTAGTACTTTATGGAGCTATGACCGCTTAAGTTCACCTGATTCATAATAACATTCAAATTCACATTTCACCCAATAATGGTTCAGATAACATACGAGTTTCTACGAAGATTTCTTTTAAAGGTTGATGTGGTCAAAGCGTACTAGCATGCAATATATCATGGAGGTTTTACCATACAACTCATACAATTGTCCTAACATCTGATATACTATCATACAATGCTAGTATGACATCTCTTGAGCATATAAGTTCATAAACTAACCAACACAACCCATACGGTGCAAAGTTGACGGGGTAACTTCACACAGTCTTGTCATTCCCACAGAGGTAGGAGACTTAGGACCTTGTATGGTGTATGGTTTTCACACTCAATCAATTTAATACATTCACAACATGTCATTTTCCAGTTCCTAACACGTTCATACACATAACAAATCATGCAATTCTACGCAACTCATGTTTAAACCGGCACTTCAACAATTAGTCAGTTTATATACCCTGAACATAGTATTAGATTCTCAAATCTTAGCATGCATAAACATGTATGTTTTATAGACATTTCCCATGAGAAGATCAAAAGCAAACAAACTATTTATCATGGTTAAATGGTCCAACAGCCTCTCACATACTAAAATGTAAGTGGCAACACAATGATTTTGTGACAAAAGAACTGAGGTCCAAAGAGAAATCCAATCAAAAGCTCGCAACCATTTAAAAGGTAACATGTAGCAGTTTGTGTTAGAAAAGAATTACTAAATTCTGTTAAAAACTTTTCATGAAATAACATAGACAATTAGGTTCCAAATTCAAATTGGAGCTTAGTAAACACATCATCATGCATATTACCTTGGTAAGGTATTCCAAAAATAAGGGCGAAAGTTCAACAAAACAAAAGTGTAAACTATGAGGTACCAAATATCTAAAGGTGCTCACCAAGCATGAGAATAGCAAATTTAAGATGAAGAGCGCCAACGGCTTAGTTCGTTAATCCTAGTAAGCGATGAGATAGCCAGCTTATGATAGCCGAAGCTATACATTCCAAGAATGACATGTGAGTTTAAACTGGCACTGGTAAAGATGCCAGTAGGGAGGATGCAAATAACGTAATGGATAGTACAAAATTCGAAAAGAGGTATATATGTGCTTGACAGGATTTGGCAAGGAATTTTGCATAAACAAATATCGAAATGAACGTGTCAACAGTTATACAATCCAATAGAGTAAACGTCTCGTTAGGGAAATGTTCATTGTTTAAGCTCACCGGCATGCCCGGTCTCCTCAATGTCCTTGTGCTTCATGCGTCTTGATTCCTTTGTCAAAACATCAATTCAAATGGTTTCCAAAAGTAAGATGAAGGACAAAGGTGTTATAAAAGGGTGTCCACGAAACAAAAACATCAGAACGTTCAAAAGCGGCTTTGGCTTGGGTTTACTGTATATACGCATTTTTGCTAGGGTTTAGTGCAAGTTTACCGCGTGTCAAAAGGTCAAATTGGGTGTTTCATAGAAAAAGGATCAGACCTATCACCTCAGTGAATGCCAGAGAGTTCATAAAAACAAGGCAGTCGACCTCGCAGTGTCCTTTAAACAAAAGTCGATCTACTTCTTAACACATGCTTCTAAAGATTGGAGTTGATCATTCGATCAGGTGGTTTGCCATCCATAAGGGAAAATCTCTTGTTTTCGAAACGTTGATGTTCATCTCAGTCATAACTCGCGTCTAAATCATGGCAGGGAATTCGCTTTAGAAAATTTTCTTCTAGACTCGGACAATTGAAAGCATGAAGTTTGATTATTTTGGGTATGACTCTTTTGGTAGAAATACGTAAGGGATATCTGTAATCTCGGAGAAAGTAGCATTAAGCAATTTTGGCAAGGACCTAGCCCTGCTAGATGGAGTTTCCCAAGATGAGGCTCCTGTGTATGAATCTAAGTCAATCCTTGGTCTGGTACTGGTCCCACATTCAACGTGCCACCAATGTTTATATATAGGGTGTACCGCAGCTAACCCACCACACTACCAGCACCTTGAAGGGGTACCAGCCACCCACCATTACTAGATATTAGTCAAACCACATTGGATATTTTTATCGGAAATAGAGGACGTCAAGTTTCTCCCATACACATAAATGTAAAGGGGCGAGAGATTAAAACTTCAATACATTGTATAAACAAAAGGTGTAGGTATTTCCATCCATATTATGAGTAAGATACGTATGGTTTGCTATTTTAGCAAAGATTGTCGATAGTTTGGCACGCGAAGTAAGAATATCATAAAGCTTCAGATTTTCAAGACGATCAAAATTTAAACAGGCCACAAGGTTTAGGTTCAAGCTGGAGGTTCATCAATGGAAGTTTTCTGAAAATGACGATGAGGATTCGCGTACCAGAAATTTATCAATAGTTTCTATGAGAGGGGTGTAAATTAATATACAAATTGTATGGATAACTTGGTGTACTCAATGGGTAAAAGGGTAAATGTAGTTTGATCGCACAGTTAGCTATCGATAACAAGGAGTTCACGCTCGATGGATGCAATTAAAGTTTCCATATCAAGCTTGGTATTGTTACTGCGATTGAAGCACAAGGTCGTCTTATCATCAATGGTGTTAACTAGTAGAGAAACTAACAAAATGTGTAACACCTTTCGATTCAAAGCTTAGAAGCTTATCCAGGACATAAAGGATTACAAAGAACGAGAATCAGAAATTGCCGGGTGCTAAATCATGAAAGGTTGAGTTATGCAAACAAAAATCGATAGTTCAGGCTCAGGAGATAAATCGGAATAGTCCTTATGTTAAAACTCGGAGTCATTAGTTTGAAAGTCATGAAGGATTCTCACTAACATTAGCCCCATTAAAGATAAATATGCTTGCGGTGTGGTAGACAATTTGTACAACCGTGTTGATGTTGCTGGAAACAAGTATTGGTTCGCACAAGAAAATCAAGGAGTATGAATCTTTAGAGGGTAACTTCACAAGAGCTTTCAGCCAATAAACACACCCCTGTGCTCACGGTATATGATTTATCCAATTCGTTCATCTAACGTTGTCTAGGTATCCGTCCGATGAATGTATGTCCAAGTTATCTCACTATTGTAAAGTGCCAGGGATTGATATGGTCGGTAAGATCGTAAAAATAGAATTATAATTCTTGATGAGTTCAAACCAGTCAAGGGTTTCGGCGAGAGTGTTCCTAGTTAAGGAAGAATGGTCATTGAAATACACGAGTGTGACGGTGTCCTATCAGGACCAACTTTTCATAATATGCTTCAAAAGGGTTCACGTATGGATTAGAATCCAATAGTAAAGGGGCAAAGTCAGGTGCGATAGCGTTTTCAAAGATAGATGACTTCGATCATTTGGTTGAGTTCAACATGTTCAACATTCAATACCACGAGGAAGAAAAAAAAAGTTATAGGAATTTGGTCCCAATACGACCAATGGCTTGCCTGGTAGGATTCTCCAGGATTTCCATATACTGCAAATTACATTTACGTGTGCACCCGTAACTGTGATTTACTTTATATGATCACCCTCGTTCCTCTTACTTCAGCTACCAAGTATGGTGTGGTCACTAACCCATGGTTATCTTGACCAGAATTTATTAATGCGACAAGTTTTCGAGAATAGAATGCTCACTCAGATTGGGAATGACCCACCCGAAGCGAGTCAGCCAGAAATTTAGCTCAATAAAATCTGAGTAGGGTTTATCACAATGAATCTAGCTTAGCTCGAGGTTAGAGAATAACTATCACACATACTGGCGTGATCACAATCCGATACACAAGAGGGAATTTCAGTCGACCCGCATCAGGTTTCATTAGGGTTATAACAATTGTATTCTAGTTGTATTATTTCAACGCACAACACGATAAAATCGAGAAGGGAAAGATCTTAAGAGATCACAGCAAATATGAAAGTGATCAGGGTAGCAGAGGCGGATACAGGTGCCCCATGAGCAACCACTTGAATTCAAACAATGTTTCCACGGCAGAAATTTGGATAATCGCGCTATTAGCGCGTCATGATTATGCTCCATGAACATGAGAGTTGAGCAATATATGCAAGGCATGTATCACAAGAACCTCCTAAGTTATGGGAAAAGTTTAAGGACAGGAAGAGGTATTACACCACCTTCCGTATGCAGCATACATCCATGGTATGGGCACTACGCCCAGTTGTTCAATCCAGAATAGTCCCGAGTAGCAATCAGCTTGTCAAAAGTATAAACGTGATCCTTCGATCTGATTCGACGTCTCATCGTACATTAATGTTAACCAAGGGGTACAAAACTTAAAGAGGTTAAGAAAAATGACTCAAGACTAACCGGCTCCTCGCCGTGAGTATAAGGGGATTGGATGAGGTAAACGACAAATCGTAAACTAGGTGCGCGTAGGAGTGAGTATCACGATGCATGAGAGAAATGTTTAAGTGCAACTAATGCAAAACAGTTACAGTCTAAGACGAATCTTAGTTCGCTGCAACCAATGGCTCTGATACCAATCTGTCACACCCCTAAAAATCCCACGCGCGATAACGCGCCGTAGGGAGCGTGACAAACCAGGATCACCATCCATTAGTTACACCAAACGACAAATAATTAATAAAAGCGTTTCATATTTCATTAAAATATAAAATTAGAGTTTTACAAATGCGGAAGCGTAAATACAATAAAAGTACTTATTTAAAATCTTTGTCACCCAAAGTGACGTGGCTTGTTCAAAGACATTAAAAGCGTTCAAGACTCATGCATGCGTACTCGTGATACTCGAACATCTGCAACCTGAGAATAACATGCTAAAAAGTGTCAACACAAAGGTTGGTGAGTTCACAGGTTTATCGGTTGAAAAACAGTTCAAGTTCAGTTTAAGATCGATTGTTCAACAACGATCAAGTTGAGTTTATGATTGACTATTCAACAATAGTCAGATTGAGTTTAAGATTGACTATTCAACAATAGTCAAGTTGAGTTTAAGATTGACTATTCAACAATAGTCAAGTTGTAAGAGCATAATCACTAATATATATCAAATAGCTAGCTAGGCTATATACATGAAACTTCGCACGTTGATGGTCACCGAAGCTAACAGTTGTTTACAGTTTATGCAGTTTGCCTTGTTGTGTTTAGGACGAATATAACACCCGTTCGATATCCAATCGAGTCAGCGCGACTGACCCGGGTGGGGTTTGTCAGACCCAGTAGTACTACAATATATTTCCCGCTATTGTCATTAATACTAACGGTACCATAAGAAGGACTTTGTTGTATCAGTGTGCTTCAAGTACTTCAAGTGATATATAAAAGTCTAATTATCTCAGTTGTGTAAATCATGCATGTTAATCTCCCCCAAAAGGATTAAAACAGTAAAATGGGGCCGTGAAACTCACCTTAGGTTGCACAACAAAGTTTCCAGACAAACAGTTAAGTCAAGTAGCAAATACGAGTCTTGTGCAAGCAATCAATCACCTAACGAGCTTACGAGTATAAGTGTGTGTTCTACAAACTGCTACGTCTAATGTAAATGACAAAAACGAATGATCGGGATGTCTGAAACAAGTTAAGGATGGCACGTGTGCCAAAATACGAGCGATTGTCGAAATAACGCGAAAAATATAATATATATCTATATTATATATTTTCTAGGTTTAAATATTCCCAAAAATAAATATATATAATATATATATTTTAACCAAACGTGCAATTAACGTTAATAACGGCTTACAAAACGAGATACATATTTATAAAAATTCATCTAAAAGTATCTAATCGTTTCAACAAACCAACGTCATACGTATATATTTATTAAATTACACAAGAATATATTTATTTTACCATTTTACATAAAACCATAATTCTTGAGTTTTAAAAAAAATATATATATAATATATATATTTACATAGGGATCTATTAAAACTATATTTGGGTTCAAAACGTCTAAATTTACGGGTCTAATAGTCAACATATATATTTTACGGGTTTAAACATCTCAAGAAAATCGTTTTAATCAATTTTTAGGTGGCCAAAGCCTTAAATCACAAAAGAAAAATAAAACAGAAAATGTGGAGGTCGACCGGGTTCGAACCCACGACCTCCCGTTCAATACACAATGGCCTGACCACTGAGGCAAATCTTCGAATTGATTACAGGGGAAACAGAAACGTTTTTGTGTTATAATGGAGGCAAGAACCGAGTTTAAGGAGAAACAGAAAAAGAAATGGAGGAGCCGGGTGTTGAACCCGCGACCTCCATGTTATAAGGCGCACAACTTAACCACCAGACTGCCCGACCCATTTGTGATTTAATCCGACGCGTATGGTATATAACCTTGAACCAGTTCGCGTCATCTTCTTCCTTGAGAACTCCGGTGGCCGGAGTTTTATTCCGGTCACCGGAAAATCGCGAGATTCGAAATAAACTTACAAAAACATGCGACTAACATTAAGGAATTATTACCTCGAGTCGGAGATGGGAGATTGTCGAGTTTTGTACACCGAAACGAACCCGAAACCTAACCGCGAACTCCGAGCACGGTCACGAAACTGAAATCGATTTGCACCTGGTTGTTCAGAGTCGAACCACGATCACAGGGATGTATCAAACAATGACAGACAATGGCTAAGTGGTGCGAATTTTTCCAGAAATCGTGATTGCGGTGGGTTTTCTTGTTGCCGAGAAAAACAGAGAGAGCGAGAGAGAACAGGGAGAAACAAGGGAGAAAGTGAGAGGTTGTGAGGGTGTGTAGGTATAGGACAATGATGGTTAATTCTTGAAACCGACGAGAGATGATGAGGAGGAATTGAAACTGACGAAAGAGTGATGATCGGCTCGCCACCGATCGTCGCCTTGAATTGAAAACCCATAACCGAAGCCCATTTAATTCAACTTCCAAGCCTTGGCAAAATCAGTCCCTCAAGAGTTTAAAAGGTGGATATATAGTTTAGATAATTACAGAACGGTCCCCATAACTTGTTTAATAGATTGAGGATTAGGTTAATTGCAGAAACGGTCCTTCAATGTTTACAAAAAGATAATGACATCTAACGGAGTTAACCGGAATTGCTATTAACGACGAATATCGAGGAATGTCAAAATGTATAAATCGTATACCGTTTGTAAAATATATAAACCTCGTTTTACCCACATAGAATCATAGAATATAATTCCACAATTATTTATTTAAGTTGTAACCTATATCTTTTAAGTCTCATAAAGTTATGAGTAAAAGTTTATAAATATATACTTTATGTTTACATAAAATCATAAATATAATTCTATGATTTAGTAATTAAAACTCACGCAGACTGATAAAATAATGTGAAATATATATAAATATATCACATAAAATCATAAAGTGAAATCATAGAATGTCAAACGTTTGAACTAAGTGCATGCTCTTATCGTGATGATAACACAAAACCCTAATTTGCTAAAGTCAACACATAAATGTTCACACGACATTTAATACAGTTTACGTTCAGTTAATGTCGGAAAATGACTTGAAAAGATGGATTGTCACATTTCACGCCCTACGTACAGTTCAATTAATTACTTTATGTAAATGTGCAATGAAACCGATAATGAGTTTGACAAATACTAACCGTTGTGTGTATGTCATCATGATTAGTGTTGTGGCTAGATCCAACAAAAATCTCATTAGAATTTACCTAGAACAATGTTTTTGAATTGGTAAAAAGTTAGAGCAGAATAATGACGCGGACCTATCATGAAAGTATTTATTCTGTTTTTTTAATCTAACATAAGTTGTTCCAGTTTTATTCATACAGATTATGTATATATATTCTATTTTTTTCATATTAACATACATTTTCAATAAATCATAGCAGGGCCCCATTTAACTCATAACTTTGTTCTTACATGAAGTATATATTCTTATATACCAGGAACTTGCATCTATTTGTGTTCTTCAGGAACAAGAGTTCATCCGGATTGTGTTCTTCATGAACAAGAGTGTATGTTATTATAAGGTACTTGAGAATAGTATGATTAAGTTGTGATATAAAGAATTCACCTCTGTAGATGCCGGAGCATGAAGTTGGTGTGATAACGGTGGTTCAAGTGCATATAGATGATCTATAAGTAGATCAAGTTTTTTCTCCGATTCTTCAATCTTCAAGAAGAGGGCCTTAACTTTTTCATTTGTTGCATCCCGAAGAAGTCTCTCCTCTTTAAGTTCGAACTCAAGTTTTTCCAATTCACCATTAGTGTTGTTGGATCGATCCTTGAATTTTGTTCAATTAACAGAATGTAGTTAGATGCTTTTTAACAAAGTACATAAATAGAACACTATTAATCCCAACTATTAGGTGTTGGACAAAAATAATCCTACCTATTTTTTTGGACATTATTACTCTTATCAATTGACCCTGTTTTTACTAATATACTTTCCGTCAATTTTTCTAACCCACCGTTAATGAAGCTTACGTGGACGACTACGTGGCTGCTGACGTGACTCTTTTCTCATCACTTACCTTTTTAAACCCTAATTGATCCCCAATTTGATTTTCCCCAAATCAGTTGTCCCCGAATTCGATTTTCTCCCCCAAATCATGCCCTCGTCCTCATCGTCTTCAACTTCAACATCCTCGAGGAGGTCGAAAATTCTAAATCTGAATGCTGGATTGGATCGAAAACTGTATTGCCACCATGAACTCTTGGCTGGTTCACGGGTTGCTGGGAAAAACACCACGAGACCTGGAAAAGAGTTCTTTGGCTGTTGCTTATGGCCGGTATGTAGTTCCATCAACTGTTTCATGTTAAATTCATCCAATTCGTTAACTTCATTTCTGTTTTGTAGAGGAATGGATGCAATTTTTTTTTGTGGAAGGATGATATTGATACTGTATTCGGAGATGAAGTCAAATGCACAATGCTAGAAGAAAAAAACAGTGCTTTGCAACTGGTTATTGCTGACCTTCAAGATGTAAACATGGATTTGGATGTTGAGCTCAAAAATTTGAAGTTAGAACTTAGGAAAAGCAGTTGTAAGAAGGTTGTAGTATTTGCTATGTTTGTACTTTGTTTAGTGTATCTTGTGATTTGAATCCTATGTATTGAATCTATTTAGGAATGAAATGGAATCATCCGGTGACGAGGCAAGAAACAAGCCACGTAGTCGTCCACGTAAGCTTCATTAACGGTGGGTTAGAAAAATAGACGGATTGTATATTAGTAAAAACAGGGTCAATTGATAAGAGTAATAATGTCCAAAAAATAGGTAGGATTATTTTTGTCCAACACCTAATAGTTGGGATTAATAGTGTCCATTTTTCCTTGATTCATTTTCTCTTAATTAGTTGTTAATTATTAATATATCACATAAAGACCCTATTGACTAATTATTTGATATGTTATACACAAATTTAACAACATCTAAAGGAAAGAGTGGAACACATCATGTCTTTAGTGGATATAAACAAACAGTTCACCATTTCTAGCAAAGTAGCAGATGCATGACATCAACATTCTTCTATTCTTCTACAGGGGATTTAAACTACACTTTCTTTATTTTGTACCCCTCTAACATGAACATACAAAAAATGTTGGAAACATTCCTATATATGTCCTGTAGGATCATTTCCTAGCTAGTAATGACAAGAGTAACATAAATTAGTTTTTAGTTATTAATATTTCACATAAAGACCCTATTGACTAATTATTTGATATGTTATACACAAATTAAAGACATCTAAAGGGAAGAGCGGAACACATCATGTCTTCAGTGGATATAAACAAACAGTTCACCATTTCTAGCAGTGTACATAAAGAAGAAAGGAGGTTCACCAGTAACATGAATCTACAAACATGTGCATATGCTTGACCTCAACATTCCTAGCATAAAAATAACTAATTTAGCATAAAATGAATGGGTTGAAATGAATGGAGAGGATTTCTACAAAATATACCCCTTCCTAAATAATTCTGTATGAAACGAAATTTTATCGATCTGTAACTGTAACTGTACACAAATACAGGGATCCCAAGTTAAACGTGTATCAATAATAAACAAAAGAAACAATTTTATGAAAATAGATTGTAATTAATGAAACGGAATAACTTGACAATTACCGTTTTCTGGACTGATTGGTCTCCCAAATCAGATCCCACTTCTGAAGAATCGCTAGCGCTGTCTGTTGAAGCTATTCGTTGTTGAAGCTCCATGGAAGATGTGAATGATATGGATGAGAAAGAAGACATGGTTATTCGCTGGAGGCGTTTAACTAGCTAGAAATTTTTATATAAAGTGAGAGGGAAAAGTATATATATGATGAATCGATAATAAGTAAATTTAGTTCGAAATTTTGGGTGTAGTTTGAACTAATGGTGGGAAATTCAAATTTTTTGGTGAAAATTTTTAATTAAAAGGGGGGGAATTGTTCAAACTGATAATAAAACCCAAAATTAATATAAACAATATGTATATTAAACATAATTAAACCTAAAATTAAACATAAACATAATTAATTAATTAATTAAATGTCTCCACGTGGCTCTTCCGGCGGGTTCTTCTTGAAGATGAACTTCATCATCCAGTTCGTAAAAGTCTTCAAGTCTTCCGGCGGGTTTGCAGGTTCCTCCATGAGGTGTTGAAATTGTACGAGTACATCAATTACGATTGACATAACTGTGATTCTTTAGGCAGATCTGGATGACGATCGGAGTTAAAAACCCTAATTAACAAAATTATGTTTTGATATTAATTTTTTATTTTCTTTTAGATATAATAAACAAGATTTTAATTAACATGTGCCTTGTGGCCGTGATAACGCAAGTACAAAAAATGGACACATTACTAAAACACAACTCAAAAATGAAAATGATAAATTACTATGCAATTCAGAACAAAAATACGAAAAGACCGCCATGTTGTGAATTTCTCATGTATAATAATTTTGTTTCCAAAAATATTAAACGACGTCCAATTAGGATGGTGAGGAGCAATTAGGAGCAATTAGGACCAACCAGACTCAATGAGGACTAAATACTGACAATTAGCGTCATTTAGGATACTTTAGTAAAGACCAGTTATGGTCAATTAATATGGTCAATGAATAGGAATTAGGGCCGGTTTAATGAGAAGGTCGATTATGCTCATAGGACCGATAAGGACGGAGCATGAAGGAAGTGACTAATGAGGATCGATGATCAAGTATGACCAATTAGGACTAATTGGGGCCAATTAGTTTGAATGAGGACCAATGATACCAATAAGGGTAAATCAGGGTTAGTGATGGTCGATTAAGACAAATTAGGTTCAATTAGGGTCAATGAGGACCCATTAGGACCAATGATGGTCGAATATGCTCGATTAGGACCAAAAAGGATGAATTATGACTTATTAGGGCCAGTTAGGACAGATGAGGGCCAATTAGACAGAATAAGTACCAATATGGCTCAATTTGCACAAATTGGACCAATTAGGACCGATTAGTGTCAGTTAGCCTCAATAAGGACCTACTAGACTCATCAAGTACTATTTACTTTGAAGTACAACAAATTTGAGTCAATTAGGCCTAATTGACCCCAATTGATTATAATTGGTCCTAAATAAGCCTAATTGGTCGTAATTAACCGTAAGTGATCTTCATTGAACCTAACCGAGCCGAATAGACTATAATTGACCTTCATTGGCCCTAATTCATCCTAACTGAGTGTTCACTGGCTCTCATTGGTACTCATTTGTCACAAATGACCATGGTTGACCTTAATTCAGTCTACTGGTCCTCATTGAGCGTAATTGGCCCTCAATCGGCCTAATAGACCCTAATTGGTCATATTTGGTCCTCATAAGGCGTCGACATTGAGCAAAATCGACCCTCGTTAGTTATAACTGGTCTTCATCATTGACCCGAATTGATCCTCATTGACCCAAATTAACCCCAATTTACCCTAATTAGGCCTCGTGGCTTCGTTGGTCCTAATTGGTCCTACTTTATCTTCATTTGTCCTCATCGGTCTTAATCGACCCTAATTGATGTGGATTCATTTAAAATAAATTAATAATATTTTTCTAAACCAAATTAAATTATCAAAAATTTCCCCCATCCCAATTTCAACTAAATGGGCAAACTCCAATAACTTCCCCTGTTTCAATTCTTAGGGTTCATTGTGATCCAGAAGAACTGCCGTTAGTATAAAACTGCCTTTTCGAAAAACAGTTACCCTCTATTTTCTCTCCAGGTTTCTAATTGGCGATTTAAACCTAAACCTTACTCTATAATTTCTCACAAATGGCACCCAAATTGAATCGAAAGGCTGCATCAAAGGCTACTCAACTGTTCTTCGCCGAACACAATGTTGTAGTGTACTTCGAGAAGTCTGATAAGTCATAGCTATTTGATGAAATGAACGATTTCCTCGAGAAATCCAACACTCATTTTGCTTTAACTGTGAATCCTGTAATATGCAAGCAGAGAATTGCTGAATTTTGGGACTCAGCCAAAAAATCTGTTGATAGCAAGGGGGTTGGTAAAATTGACTCTAGAGTCAATGGGAATGAGATTAGTTTGACTGAAGAAATGATCCGGAAGCATCTGAAATTCAATGATGTAGGAGGTGATCCTGATTACAAGTCTGAATTGTACTTGAAGACGTACGAAGCAATTGGGTATGGGGGTGACTTAACTTGTGCGACCGTCAAAAAGGGACAACTACCCTATGTTTGGCGATATCTTGCTCATACCATTCTCCACTACCTATCTCATAAGAAAACTGCGTGGGATGAACTTGCTGCACCTCAATCATCTGCTTTTCATGGATTGGTAAATGGGTTCAACTTTAACTTTTCAAAAATGATATTTGATGGAATGCTGGAAAATCTGAAACCTAAAAGGATCTTTTACATGTACCCCAGATTCATCCAACACATTCTCAATTGTGAATTTCCAAATCTGCAAATCTCTGATCAACATCTTGAACTAAAGTCTTTTACAAGTAAAACATTTTCTAACATGCAAGTGAACAAAACTGTTTTTCTTGGTAAAGACACATCACACCCTATGCCTAAGGCCAGGACTGCTCCTGAGCAAACTGCTCCTGGTGACAACATTGTTACACCAACAAGTGTTGAGCCCACACCAGACTGACCATCCTCTTCCACTGATATACAAATTCCCACCAAAAGGAAGAGGATGTCCACATCAAAAACCACACCCAAAAATACCACACGCACTCCACAATCACCCAAAAGGAAGAGGACTAGGTCTCCTTTACCTAGACCCTCCACAGGACTACCTCAGAATGAGGGTGGTATATCACCTAGGCCACATGAAGTAGATTCCCCAGCCCTTATTGCAGGGAATATACTGCTGGACTTGGTTCAATCACCCAACCGACATTCTGGTGATAAGGTGACTTGCAGTAGTGATGAAGCGAGTCAGGTGGAAAGGGCTGACACTACTCATGAAGTCCCACTTGACCCTGAGGACAGTGCCAACATCATTGAGACCCGATCCATGGCAACTGTTTCTGTCAGGGAACCTATTCAAGAACCTTTGATTGACAACAGGAATCCCAGGTGCCAAGAAACCATGGGTGCTGAGCATGAACAAGGTCAGCTTGTTTGCTCTTCTTTGCTCAATGATACTGGAAACACACCAGTTGAGAGCAGCATGACACATACTAAATTGACGGTTCGATGTACAAAACTTGAAAATGAATTGGCAGCTCTCCGTGCAATTGTGAGAGCTCAAGGAGAAGAAATTGAACGGTTGAAGGCAGGACAATCTGTGAAAGCCACTGATAGGTAAGGTTGTCAACCATACGTTGAAATGAAATTCACATGTCAAACTAGATTTAATTCAAAATAGGATCTTGCACAGGGTGTCTTCCTCAGATGTTGATGAAGTTGAACAAGTTGATCCGGTTGAACAAGTTGATCCGGTTGAACAACTTCATCCGGAGGAAGAAGGCCATGTTGATCCGGTTGAATAACTTCATCCGGAGGAAGAAGGCCATGTTGATCCGGTTGAAAAACTTCATCCGGATGAAGAAGGCCATGTTGATCCGGTTGAACAACTTCATCCGGAGGAAGAATGCCATGTTGATCCGGTTAAACATGTGCATATGCAAACCACAAATGTGGATATATATAGCTCCTGAAGCTCTATCTTTCATGAAAAAAACGATGATTAGGAATACTCTTAACTGCACTTGGTTAAGGAGTGCTCCATCTCTGCCCATCATTACTTCGAAAGTTGCTCCAGAAGATAGTCCCAAGGCAGTTACTCCGGAAGTTGGCACTAAGACTATTCCTGAGCAAGTTATCTCGGAAGTCAGTCCCAATGCTGCAACTTCACTTCATGAATCTCCAAAGCTTGCCGATGATGATTCTCTCAGTGAGAGAACCATCTCTGGTTTCACTGACATGGAGAATGATGATCAGAGCACAGGAGGCCAGAAAGAAGACATGGATCCTGCAACAAAGGCTCTGATTGATCAATTGGAAAAGGAGAATAATGATCAGAGCACAGGAGGCCAGAAAGAAGACATGGATCCAGCAACAAAGGCTCTGATTGATCAATTGGAAAAGGAGAATGATGATCAGAGCACAGGAGGCCAGAAAGAAGACATGGATCCTGCAACAAAGGCTCTGATTGATCAATTGGAAAAGGAGAATACTGAGATAAAAAAGAAATTTCAAGAACAGAAGGAAAGTGCAGAGTTTGAAGAACAGAAGCGACTACTCATAGAAGGAGGTATTTATGAGTATGTCATCAACAATGCAGACCTGATGTTCTTTATCAATGCAGCAAGGAGAAGATTTGATCTGTACATAGAAGAAAGAATTGCCAGAGCTGAAGAGCAAGGTCTTTCAGACAAGGTTGACAAGTACAGAAGGGTCTTGGGAAATGAGTATAGGAAAATTCATATGAAAAAGATTGAAGACAACAAAATTTTCCTAGCTCAGTTCAGTGTAATGCTCAGAAGCAAGGAGTGTTTCACTAATGCATGGGTTGATGAGATGAAGGGTGAAGACTTGATCAAATGGATGTACATGATCCTAGTCATCCAAGCCGATCAAGCCAAGGAGATGAATGTAAAGAGATTTGTTGATAGCTCTTTAGAACATTAGCAGACCCACTAACGGGGTGAAGCTCCTTGGGGGGGCTGTTAGTCTTGATGGCCAGTTTATCCAAGGGTTAGCTATGAGGAGAGCGTCAACAGCCGGTGATCTTATGCGCCTCCTCCCCGCGCTGGGCGACCCGCAATGCGAACTCCTTTTGCTTCGCTCGTGCATGGGTGTCGCCAAGCTTTTCTTTGGCCTAAGAACTTGTCCCCCCACTCATATGATGGCGGCTGCGGCTGGGTTTGATAAGGATTTGCGGTCCGCCGTTGAGGATATTGTCGTGTGTGGGGGTCCCTTCTTTGGGGACTTGCAATGGCGGATAGCTTCTTTGTCGATTCGGCATGGGGGGCTTGGGGTCTATTCGGCGGTTGAGGCGATGTCATACGCCTATGTGGCCTCGCGTGCCCAATCTTGGACGCTGCAAGACCATATCCTTCGGGAAAGTGGGGCTTGTGGTATGGGCCCTGACTACGAGAATGCGCTGGCTGGTCTCCATGATATATTGTCGGGCTTTGATCTGAGCGGTTTCACTAATAAGGACACCGCCCCACCGAAAGCCCAACAAGTTTTGGCGAATGCCCACTTTGGTAAAACCTTGCTCGAGATGGAAGCCACCTATGAGATGACAGATAGGCAAAAGGCCGTTTGGGAATGCCTTCGACAACCACATGCGCAAGATTTCCTCCATGCTCTCCCTATTGACGGGTTGGGGCAACACATGTCGGCCGTCGAGTACCGGACAATCCTCAAGTATCGCCTCATGGTCCCCTTGTTCCCCGTTGATGAAAAATGTCCCGTCTGCAACAAGGCATGTATGGATTCATTTGGAGAGCACGCCGCGCACTGTAAAGAGCTCCCGAGATTTAAATATCGGCATGATGTGGTTCGGGACGTTCTGTTTGACATTTTCCGGCGGGCTGGAATCTCGGCAAGGAAGGAAGCCCCTGTTAACTTTTTGTCTGACCCCTTGGATGGGCGCTCAACCCTCAGGCCTGCCGACATACTTGTTTTTGGATGGCAGAACGGGAAACATGCCTGTGTCGACTTAACGGGGGTCTCTCCCCTTGTTGGGCTGAGGGCTAGTACCTTCGTGGCGGGACAGGCGGCGTCTAGAGCAGCTGCCGGGAAGGTGAACAAACATGAGAAAGCGTGCATCGAGAACCAACATGTGTTTGTTCCCTTTGCCTTTGATACGTTTGGGCATCTTGAGTCGGAAGCGGCTGCCATGTTGCGTCGGATCCAGAAAGTTATGTACGGAAATATCGTGGCCTCTAGATTGAAATGTGGTATTCATACGTCTAGGGTTTGCTATCCAAAAGGGTTGGCGGCGCAGCTTGTTGCTCGCCTATCCTGTGTGGTGACTTGAGTCTTGTATGTTCCTGTTCTTTCAAAAGATTATTAATAGAGTTTAATTATATTAAAAAAAAAAGGAAATCATGATGGAGGACCAAAAAAAATCAACTCTTGCAAATTGCCAAGGCTGAGAAATGACTATGATGCTATCAGGAAGCGCCAAATTGAAAAGGAATGAGTTACCGGTGTGAAAAGGCCACCAGGTATGCATGCTCTATTTGACTCCTTACATAATGAAGGTCTCAACTACCTCAAAGAAAAGAAGAGTAAAGCTCCTGTGCAAACTACTCAGCAAAAGAAGCCAAGTATCAACATTATCAAGGAAATGTTTGACACTGTCTCTGATCCTCATCTCTCATCATCTCAACCCTCCACCACAGCCTCACAACCCACTGCTCCCTCATTACCAGGTGCATTTTCTGATCTAAACAGAACTCTAGCCTCACAGCAACCCAGAAGAAACCCTGCAGCTAGAACTAGTAGACCAGAAAAAAATCCTAAGCCTGTAACATTAAAGCCTCTTCCACCAAAGTTTAGAACAGACAACTTCACACCCTTTGTACCACAACCTAGAATTGAACATATCCTCATGATCACCTAAACAAACCACGAAAACCCTCATCTCCACCCAAATCACCAGAAAAACCACCCATTCCTCTTTCCTTTTCTGGAAGAAAGAAAACCATGGCTGCAAGAAAGGGTTATGTAGCTAAGAGGAAGAAGATAGTAGTGAGTGAATCTGAAGAAGAGTCTGAACCTTCAGATCCTCCCAACCAACATGTTGATGAACTACAATTCCTCAGGAAGAAGAGTTCATGAGGATTGAGAGAATATGAACTAGAGTTCTTCAGGATGAACCGGATAAACTAGAGTTCTAAAGTTCTTCAGG
>JBCNJP010006987.1:0-60801 GCA_039602395.1 Deinandra increscens subsp. villosa | reverse complement strand
TGAGCAGACCGAATCCTACAAGTTACAGTTCATCCGGAATTAAAACTATAAGAAAATAGTTTCAGTTCACCAGGAAGGTTATAGTTCATCTGGATAGAAAATAGAGTTGTTTCGGACTTAGGAAAGTTACAGTTCATCCGGAAATAAAACAATAGGAAAATAGTTTTAGTTCCCCAGGAAGGTTATAGTTCATCAGGATAGAAAATAGCGTTGTTCCGGACAATTTAAGTCAGTTGTTCAGGAAAGTTACAGTTCATACGGAATTAAAGCAAGAAGAAAATAGTTTCAGTTCACCAGGAAGGTTATAGTTCATCCGGATAGAAAATAGAGTTGTTCCGGACAACTCAGGTCAGTTGTTCAAAAAAGTTATAGTTCATCCGGAATTAAAACAATAAGCAAATTTAGCTGGCCTTGTTGCGTAACCATTTACCAAATGTTGTGTTTTGCTTCTTAGTCAGCTCATTTAGTCTACTACTGTAACACCCCGAGTATGGTTTTAGTGGAAATATAATATAATTGTAATTATATTTTCCTCAAAACGATTAATTATGGGAGAATATTATTTAAATAAATACTATATTTAAATTTTAGCGTATAAAGATTGTAGAAGTTTTGTGAGCTTACGAGACTCAATAAGTTAGAGGACTAAAAATGTCCTAATTTGAAAGCTTATAAGGTTGGATTTAACATACATTAAATGATAAAATGGGATGACTTATCTTACCAAGCTTTCAATTGATAAAAGAAAAAAAAAGAGAAAAAAAAGGAAGAGGGAGGAAACGACGAGCAGAGAGGGGGCGACCCTATCCCTCGTTTGCGATCAAGTGGAGTCACGAAGGGGGTTGAAATTGAACCCAAGGGTTTCGATTTGAAGGTTGTGGCTGCTGGAGACAAGCATCTACACACAATTTCTATGGTTTATGGTAAGTCTCCATCCTCCTGTGATGTATAAATTTGAAATTTGGGGCTGGAATTTGGGGCCATACGAACGTACTTGCAATTGGAGTTCTAAAACTCGATTTTAGGGTTAAAAATCCCTAATATGTTGTGTGACTTTGATTGAATACTAATTGATATTAAAGGATGACTTGCATGTTAAGAGAATGGTTAGGGTTCATGTGATTCATGGCCTAAACTTATGATGTTGGTTGAATGTGAGTTAAATTATATGTAAACTTTGTGGTGTTAGAATGTGAATCTATAAACATGCTATGGACTAGGACTATTTCCAAATTTGTTGTTTGCTTGTGAATAACGTGGGTTCAAAGGTTAATTGGGACTTGGAATGTATAGAATGATGAAGTTAGATAAATTTCATCTATCTAATGAATGTGATATTCTAGTGGCTAAAGTATAACATGTTTTTTTCACGCGTTAGCTTGGTTATGAATTCAATGGATGCTAGTTATAAAACTAGAGTTATAAGTGAGGATGTTGATGATGAAACTTGTTTAATTTCATTCTTTTGTTATGGATGAAATAAGTGGAGTGTAATAGATAATTTAATCTTACGTGGTTAGTAATGACGAGACATTATTTCCAAAAGTGGATTATGTTGTTGGTATTAAACATGAATCTAGTTAAAGTTAGGCTTTAAGTCACTAGATTATCATGTAGATTGGATTATGTGGTTTATTAATACTTGGTATTTTATAACCTTGTATACATAAGATCAAAAGTAAAAGTGATAAAAGTGGAGTTAATGTCATGTACGTGACTTTTAGAAGTTGATAAATTGATACGGTTGCGTGATAAATTATATGTTTAAAATACATGGGTATGCTTACTGACGAAGGATCATGGTAGACGAAAACTTTGATCTTAAAAGTTTGGATAAACAATGATCCTGAATTATGTGCGTTGGAAGTTTTATGCTAACTTTTAGATGTACAAGTTGAATTCAGGTAAAGCAAGGTTTGTGGAGGTGCAGGTTAGCACTCTGTTGAGTATTTAACTTGCATGACAATTGAACGAAGGGCTGGCTCACGGAGTCAAAGGTGGAGGTTCTAAAGTCTAGGCCATAAGATCACATGTGGCAAAGGTGAGTAACCCAACTTGTATTTTAAAGTATGTCGTATGGTCAGGTTTATCCTGACTCAAGTATAGTTCTTATTTTTATGATTTAAGTTGATGAAATATATATAGTTGAATTGAAATATCATTGAAGACTGTAATGATCAAAGATGAAAAATTGATGAGAGAAAAACTGAAAATGCCGGGGATGATGTATGGTTATGTCCATAAGCTGACTAAAGGGGGAAAGGGACTCTTGGGAGCTAAAAGACTTACCATGAAATAGTGGTATTGTTTGGGTAAGTTGGTGATATGTGGGTTGATACATATGGTTTGGTTCGCTGGTAATAAATATTATAAATTACTAAACCGAGTTAATAAAGTTGTAAAGCAAGATCAGACAATGTTATTATAAAGGTGGTGATATGGGTGAAACATGCTTACCTTGTTTATAATAATTACAAGATTAAGTAGTCATGTATGTCGGTGTGTGTAGATGGTAGCTATGAGTTACCAGCGTCTAAACACATTGTATTAGTTCTTAGTAAGAAAACGAGTTGGGTGAGCCGTCTGGCATGGTAGCATACGCACGGGGGAGTGTAGGCTACCAATGATGAACATAGATCGGTTTTATCTTGTGGTATTTTATTGTGATGTTGAGCAGGACCTGGAAATCACTCCTTATCTTTCTACTAAGTGGTATGTGACTTGGAGGAGGTAATATGAGGTATTTCGATGCCTTATTGCTTCTGTTTCTAGTTGTTGATATTATCCTAAACATGTGACTCAAGTAAGTTGGTAGTACTTGAGAAGTGCGGGATGTTTATGAGTTATACTTTGTTAAATGTATAACTAATGGAATATTGTGTGGTGTGTTTCTTGTAGCTTCAACGGGATTTCAAGTAGCTGTACATAGTGGACCGGTGGTAATCCTTAATGGGTCAACCATATTTGGATATGCTAATTGTTATACATGATGATGTTGTTGTTGGTATTGAATAGGTGGATCAAATACCATATGAGTGGTGTCAAGCCACTACGGGTATCTGCTCATTCTCGTGTGTTGAATCGAACAAGCACACTGAATGATGACATGGGTGGAAGCATATTCTAGTCATGTTCAGTAGAATAAATATATGTGCTGAATGGATAATTTAAATGTTGGGTTCTCACTTAGCTTGACTAACTTATTTGGTGTGAACCATGTAGGTGGTGATTGACATGATAAGGACGTGTTGGGGCCAAGACTTACAAGAGTCGGTGGGGATTGAACTGAGTGAATGATTGGAATATGTACAACCTAAAGATAGGTGGGTCAAGGCTCGTGGAATCAAGTCTTGGGAACGGGTCAACAAGGTGGAGTACAGGGTCTCACATTGACCATGTCGTTTTCTCAATGGGTTGTGTTAACCCGTATGTCATGTTTTCGTAGTTAAACTCCATCGATATCTTAGGTGTTTGAAATTGTAGTCACGTGGTTAGTTTCGACCATGTGTGTCTGAAATTGAGTAATGTTGATAAAACAGGTTGACCTTCGTAAGGATACTCGAACTTACGAATGGGTCATGCCGAAATTTTAATTGAAAGTTGTCAATTAAAGTATTTTATATCAATGGAGTTTATAAGTATGTTTCAAGTTAAAACCTTGCTGGAAAAAAAATAGGCCTATCTTTCGCAAAAGTCGTAATAATCTGAATTATGGGTAACGGGCGTTACAACTACCAGGATGTTCCTTTTTCAAAAATTTCATGTGTTCTCTGCAATTACGTGAATTAAAGTTATCTATAAAAGTTTATAATTAATTAAACAGATCAAAAAATGTTAATAATCTAAATTACTTACTCGATATAATGCTCAATTTCAGGCGTATTTATCAACACAAATAAATGTGCTTTCGATAGGAGCTCTGGAGAGACTTCAACTGATCTACCAGCTGACCCAGAACTTCCATCCGTATTGCTACGCTTTTTAGTTGGAACACCAATAGTTGTGATGTTTTTTTTGTATTCGCTAAGAAACTCAATCGTTTCTTCTACAATGTTCTCCTCCGCAATGCACCATTCTGGATAAGTTTTGTTTCTCGCGTAGCCCTTAATTACCTTCATACACCTTTCAAATGGATACATCCATCGAAAGCATATTGGGCCACATATTTTTACCTCCCTAGTAAGGTGCACCGTAAAATGAAGCATAACATCAAAAAATGATGGCGGGAAATATTTCTCAAGCATGCATAGTGTGACACAAAGATCTGCTTGCAATTTATCTAGTTCTTCGACATTGATCTCTTTGCTGCATATTGATTTGAAAAAGAAAAAAAAACAGAGCCTGATAATAGCATATCTTGTCGGTTCAGGCATGACTGATCGAATTGCAATTAGCAGAAACTGTTGCATCAGCATATGATAGTCATGTGACTTGAGCCCCACAAGTTTCTTGTCCTTTAGACTAACCAAACTAGAAAAGTTAGAACAATAGCCTTGTGAAACCTTCAAGTTATACAACGTGTCAAAAAACTTTTCATTTTCATCTTTTTATAACGTGTAACACGCTGCAGGAAGTACTATGTTCTTATTCTGTTTAGGCTGCAACTCTATATATATAATTAAAATGAAAATAATAATAGTTTATAAAAAACTAGTTTTAAATAAAAATAAGATGAAAGTTAATATATAGTTGTCATAATTTCATAATATAAATAAATACAAATAAATCATGATAAATAATAAAATAGGTTATAATTTCTAATAATAAATGAATAATTAGGGAGTAGATTTAGGAGGGAAAACTTTTGTGACAATAAATCTAATGTTGACATGTGTCAACAATTATAATTATTTGTTAGAGTAGGAAGATTCATAATTTTACGAAGTATTATAATAAAAAAACCTATATAACAAAAGTAGAATTGAAATTTTGTCTTTTTCCTATTTTTATATTTTTCCTCCCTAGTTTGTGCTTTTAGTTTTCTTTTTTCCCCCTAATAGTTATCTTTTAGTTTTTTCTTTATTATTTTTTAGTTTTGTTTTTTTTTATTTTATCTGAGCGTAACGGGTTTAGTAAAAGTGTTAATGGTGTAAAAGGTACAGTTGGATAACATATGGTTTTTATTTTTTTAATTTTTAATCTCAATGAACTTGGCACGCCAGTTAGTGTTGTAAGCTTGTAACAGGTACATAACATTGTTTTTAGGTCGTAGACACAATAGTTTAAGCGTTTGAGTTTTTGCCCGGCAATGCAATTGTTTTATGTGTCTACATTATCTATGTGTCAACACCTATATTAGGATTTTTATCATTCTTTTTCAATGATTTTCTATGTGTTTCGTTGGTAATTTTAGTTTCACATAATTGTCTTCAGATATATAATTGTTTGTAGTGTTATACTTAACCAGACATCTAATTTTATTATTATTATATTAGGTCTTTAGTTTAATAATATTCATTTTTTATATATTATGTTTTAGCAATATAATTGTTTTGAATGCTACTCTTATCCCATGGCAATACGGACATGGTAAAATTTAGTTATTACATATAAAGGAATAGGAATGAAAGAAAAAAAGAAATGTGAGGTCAGATGTCATGTGTCGGTGATAGGAGAAAAAAGAAAAATAAAACAATCATTAAAAGTATTGGGTCCTCAACTTGCATTTATTCATTCAGTTGATCATTTACAAGTGTACGTAATTGACTTGGGAAAAGATTATAAATTCTTCATTTGAACCCAGAACTTATATATATAATAACCACTATATATAGTATCTAATTATTGATGGGGTAGGATATCAGTGTTGTAATCATCATTAAAAATGTTGTACATAGGATCATTGTATGAATCTTGAGAAAACGGGTCTGAAGACACATCCATGTGACTGTTTGCAATCTCCAAGTTCTCAACTGGGCAAAGTTGATCCCAGAACAACTGAAGATCATCAATGGTTCCCGGTGAACCCGCGTCATGATACTCGGATGTAAACCCAAGGTCATGATGATCCTTGTAGTTAGTAATAGTGTAGCTAGATGAAGGGATGTGAGCTTCAAAAGGAAACCAGGATCCGGAAACATAATTGGTATGATCATTAGCAGACTCTAGTATTTCTTCAGTATTATCTGCTTTGAATGTTGGTGATGGATCGGTCATATCATTTTGCTCGGTTGTTTCGCTTGCTGGCTTATGTTTAATCGCTCGTTTCTTGAGATGGGTATGCCAGTAGTTTTTTACATCGTTATCGGTTCTTCCGGGAAGTTTTGACGCGATTGCAGACCACCTAAGAACATGCATGTTAGAAAATGATTACATATACGCAAACCATCAAACTAATTTATTCATATGTTTTTTTACTTGTTTCTTTAGACATGTGTAGGTTATATATACCCAATGCAGAGTATTACAGATTATACAAAACGAAAGTTGTTCATTTATTATTTTTATTGAATTTCAGTAGAGATCAATATATAAGCATTGCATTTTGAGTAATTTTATTATGTTTTATGAAATTTTAAGATTAAAAAACTGAATAATTTATTTTGTTTTTCTTATTCTCTAGCAATATATAGTGTTCTATATATACAGATCGAACTCTTCTTGTACCTGTTGCCAAGAACTGAATGAGAATGAAGTATGATTTCTTCTTCTTCCTTTGAGAAGTTTCCTCTCTTTACGTCAGGTTTCAAATAATTCATCCATCTAAGTCTACAACTCTTTCCATTTCTGGCCAAACCTATGATCAGCAAGCAAACGAAATGCTATTTGAAATTGAAGATTATCAATGACATATAGGTTTAAAGAAAATATCAAGAACTATATAAAGTACTATCCACCAGCAAATCTAGGCATCTGAGACCAATTCCAAATGCCATATTTTTCGATATAAGAGATCAACTTTTGATCTTCTTCAGCACTCCATGAACCTTTCTTTAGATCTGTCTTCATATTATCACTGCTCATGGTCTCCACGACATAAGTTATTACTTAGGTTAAATGATCAGTTGATCTATTGATGATATATATATATATATATAGGTATATATAGCTATATATATATATATATATGTGTATATATTGGTGAGGTTCATTGTAGACACCCCATAAGTGTAGACATGTAGACATATTTTTTCAGCATTAGATCTCTTGATCTAATGGTTGTGATTAATCTTTTTTTTTCTTTTTTCACATTTTTCAAACAATTTCAATGTGAAAAAGAGCTATTTCACATGCGAAAATATCTACAAAATTGTTTTTTCACATACGAAATTGTTTGAAAAAAAAATTTGTTTTTTTTCACATGCGAAATTGTTTGAAAAGTGTAAAAACAAGAAAAAAAAGGAAATTAATCACAACCATCACATCATCTGCCACGTCAACGCCATGTCATCATAAACTAATGGAGTTAACCAACTTAACAGAAAGATTATTAGAAAAAATAGGGTATATTTAAAAGACTGTTCTTGTACAAAAAAATAGTTAGGATTATTATCGGCCAATAAACAATAGTTGAGATTATTTAAATAAAATTTTCCCTGTCATTAACATCAGTGCTAACAGAAAAAGACACCAATGTAACAAAAAAAACACTAGTGCTATTTTACATTTAGGGCAGACGTTCATATTTTTTTTCAAAATAAGTTGCTAGCACATCTGAATTAAAGATAAACATGCGACTAGTCCAATTGTAGTTTTCTTATAAACAAACCGACTTCGAGATAAAAAGTTAGAGCTGTTTTAAAAGTGTGGTAATTTTCTTTTTCGAAAAATGATAATTTTACTCTTCCTGAAAAGCAATTTTGGTGACAAGTGGCATCATTTTGATGGCTAGAATAAGTTATTAAGTTAATATTATAAGGAGGTTTATAAATAATTCTATCTCATCTATATATATATATATATATATATATATATATATATATATATATATATTGAAAAGTTCATTGTAGACACATCAATAAGTGTAGACAGGTAGATCTCTTCACCATTAAAAAATGGTGTCTACCTGTCTACACTTATGGAGGTGTCTACAATGAACTTTTCACTATATATATATATATATATAGGGTTAGCATCCTGCGAAAACACATCTTTTTGTGAAAACTGCGAAAACACATATTAAAACTCACGTAACTTTTTCATACGTTAACGATTTTTCATAAAATTTGCGCCAAAAGTTTTAGAATTACGTTATCTTTAAATATGGAGCAAAATATTAAAAAAAAAAACTGAATGTTTTTTTCCCGTGTGATGCACATGTGCATCATATAATTAAAAAAAGTTATAAAATGCTATTTTTTTCTTTAAATCTAAAGATAACACAACTATAAGATTTAAGGTGTGGGGGGCTTGGATTATATTCTGCGGTGGAAGCTTCCTTGTTTGCCTTTGTGGCATCTAGGGCGCAATCTTGGGTGCTTCAAGATCATATTTTGAGAGAAAGTGGTATACGTGGCATGGACGCGGTGTATGTGGGTGCGTTGGACCGTCTTCGGGATGTTACTCCAGACTTTGACTTAAGTGGTTTCACTGAAAAGGACACCGCCCCCTCTAAAGCCCAAAAAGTTTTGGCGAGTGCCCTTTTTGGTAAAATCATGCAAGAGATGGAAGTGAAGTTTGACATGACCGTAAGACAAAAAGCCGTGTTCGGATGTTTACAAGCGCCACATGCCCAAGACTTCCTCCGGGTTATCCCTATAGAGGGGCTGGGCCAGCATATGTCTCCGGTGGAATATCGTGCAATCCTTAAATACCGCCTTATGATTCCCATTTTTCCGTCAGATGAGAGATGCCCTGTTTGTCGCAAGGCATGTTTGGATTCGTTCGGGGAACATGCTGTCCATTGCAAAGAACTCCCGGGGTTTAAATATCGACACGATTTGGTTAGGGATGTTCTATTTGACATATTCAAACGCGCAGGGATTTCAGCGAAGAAAGAAGCTCCGGTCAACTTCTTGACTGACCCGTCTGATGGGCGATCGACTCTTAGACCGGCAGACATCTTGGTTTTTGGGTGGATAGGGGGGAAGCATGCATGCCTGGATCTCACTGGGGTCTCCCCTCTTGTGGGCCTGGGGGCCGGGGATTTCAAAGTGGGGCATGCGGCTTCTAAGGCTGCGATGGGAAAAGTGAACAAGCATGAGAAAGCGTGCATTGAAAATCAACACGTGTTTGTTCCTTTTGCCTTTGACACTTTTGGGTTCCTCGCCTCTGAGGCCGTGGAAACCTTGAGTAGGGTTCAACGGGTCATGCATGGTAATGTGGTGACCTTTGGTGCTAAGGATGTTGTTTTCACGAGACTTAGTTTCGCTATCCAGAAAGGCTTGGCGGCGCAACTTGTTGCCCGCCTCCCTTGCCCGTCGGGATGATTTGTCCACTTGTACTGTTATGACTATCTATGTGTATAAACTCAGTGGTTATTTCTTCATGTATATAACATGTATGAGCGTTTTTTTTATGATGCACATGTGCATCATTCAATAAAAACGAAAAAAATGATGAAAATATATGACATATGGTGCGACTAAGAAAAAAAATATATTAACTCATACTAAAAGTATGAGTTTTTTTTTGTGATGCACATATGCACCACACAAAAAAATATTTAAAAAAATAAAAAAAAAGCGTTAAGTTTTTTAAAACTTTTATAGGATTAAAGATAATATAGTTTTAAGACTTTTGGTGCAAATTTTTTAAAAAAATATTAACGTATGAAAAAGTTATGTAGGTTTTAAGATTTGTTTACGCAGTTCTCACAAAAAAAGGGTGTTTTCGCAGGATCCTTCCCCTATATATATATATATATATATATATATATATATATATATATATATAGATTTCAGAGGTACGGTAAAAAGTAAAAATTTAAATATATATAAGAGAGAAACTTACAGAGCTAAGAGGAGGACGAATGATGAGTGTATGCACAACGGATGAACTTTGACACGGAGAAGGTAGAAGAAGGTAAAAAAGACTCTTTTTTTGTAGGGAATATGGTATGAAGAACTTGGGAAGAACTCAGAGACTAGGAGCCTTTGCTAAGGAGTACAGAAAGGAAATTTAGTGTGCCATAAAAGCTTGATAGTATTGCTATTTCTGGTAAAATTGCTTGGTGCTTACAACTGATGAAAGAAATGCCTTTTATAGGCAAACAACTATGCTATACAATGATCTTGACAAATTAAATCTACGGTAGGGGATTAAAGAAAGAAACAAATAAAACTAAAAAAGAAGATGCTTAAAAATGACCTAACGTAGATAGATGCTGCCTGGATAAGAGTCATAATTTGATTTGCCATATTGCCTGTCCATCTTGTCTGTTTATTGGTTGAGTATGTCATAGATGACGTCATATTTAGAAGTCTCTATGTGTGCTGTCTATTGAAGGTGCTGAACCTGGGTCTGTGTCACAGTCTTCTATGTCATCATCATTGTGAATGTGTTTTAGCTCTAAGTTATCTCCTTCCCCAATGAAAGGTAAGAGCATGCTCCAATTTTTATGTGTCCATACTTGTGCATAATGTCCTTCTGCTAGTAACTTGAAGTCTTTCCAATTGAGTCCTTCATGTAAGACCGGAGTTTTTTGATTCTTTGTAATAAATGCTTTAGTCGGATCTTCTTTGAACTTCAAGATTGATTTTCTGTCTTTAAAACTGTCATAATCACCCATACTCTCTAGCCAACAAAGAGGTGAGAAATCAACATTTTTTTTATTAGCCAAACTTTCTAAATAATTTTGAACTGTTATTTTGTGGCTAATAAATATTCTTTTTCTAGCTGGTCTGTATGTGTGATCATTTGCATTAGGCAAAGAGGAGAACATCTTGCAGCCTACTGTTGGAGGAAATGTGTGTGTAGCAATGTTTCCTGCTGTTAAAGTAAATTTTTCTCCAAACTGATCTAGGAGTTTTTCTGTTGGAGGAAACGTGTGTGTAGCAATGTTTCCTACCATTGTGATAAAACTGAATAATTTCTTCATCTGGCATATCTGTTATATGCAGGCTTATTTGTAGAAGCAGAAGACCAGTTCCTTCTCCTTCATCATCAATTCTTTCTACAACTTTGATTCCTTTATAAGATTCTTCATTGAAGGCTATCTTTACCAACTTTTGTTGTAGCTCATACAACACAATAGGAAATTCTGTACAAATCTTATGTGAGACTATCTGTTCAAACTCTGGGAAGTGCTGTGTAACTTTTTTAAAGCATTCTTTCCATGGTGTATCAAGGATTCTAGCTTTAAAATAATTAAAATCTCTGTTTATAAATACCTCTTTCCTTTCTAGTTGTTGTAAAAGCTGTGTATTTTTTGCTTCTAGAATAGTTATTTTTTGCTTTAATACGTTGTTTTCAAGTTGAATATGTATAGGTGTACTCTTTTCTTGTTGTATCAGCTGTTCTTGTAACTTTGCAATAACATCTTCTAGAGTCTTTATGAGTTGCTCAGGATTTATTTTTGCAATTTCTGAAAATGTTGGGACCTCTTCAGCTTCGATGAAGAAGCTGTCTACACCGAAGTGATCTCTTA
Source organism: Deinandra increscens subsp. villosa (assembly GCA_039602395.1). Taxonomy (NCBI): domain Eukaryota; kingdom Viridiplantae; phylum Streptophyta; class Magnoliopsida; order Asterales; family Asteraceae; genus Deinandra; species Deinandra increscens. The sequence goes on along the minus strand of JBCNJP010006987.1, from coordinate 49,274 downwards.
CTGCTTTTAACGCTTCAGCAAAACTGTAGTAACCTTTGTATATAGGTCCATAGAAATTTATATATTTTTCCACTGTTTCCCATTTGTTAAAAATTCCAAGTTTATTTCCTAGGAAAATTATATAATGTGTAAACTTTGGTTTTTATTTTTCTGGGATTTTAACACTTTGTTCTTGAAAATAGATACTAAGAGCATTGAGGACCTGTACTTTGAACGAAGATGCCTGTGGCATAGTTTGAATATACCATAGGTTGTCTAATAGACATTGTTGTTTTTCTGTCAAACTTAAACCTATTATAGGCCTAAACTTTGTATTATGATCATTGCATTTTGGTAATGCATAATTACCAAAGGTAATAACTGGATTTGTTGGGCTTGTATCCATTTGTTTAAACTGTAAATTTTTTGGTTTTATGGATGGTGGTAAACGTCTTGTTGGAGACTGTTTATATATCTCTGTAGGATTATAAACAACACTTGTAGGATTGTAAACCTGTTTTGTGGAATTGTGAACTGGTGTTGTAGGAAGGAAAACTTGTGTAATGTTTTCTAAGCAATCATATGAAGAAGCAGCTTGTCTTTGACTGTATATCTTATCTGCTTGCATAGACTGGTTTAAGAGTTTTTCTGTGTTGTTATCTTCATCTTATGAGGAGATGCTCATTGGTGAAGAGTATCTTTTGAGCTTTATAGGCTGTATAAGCTTATCTTTTCCTTTACTTTTTCTGTCCATCTGCAAACAATAATTTGTTAATGTTTCTAGATAACATATCTGCAATCCCATTATTTTTTCCTTTTATATGTTCAAAATTTATAGTGTATCCACTCCCTTGTATAACATTCTGTAAATTAACCCATCTTGTCCTATTCATCTTTTTTCTTTGATTATTTTTTATAAATTTTACTATTGCTTCACAATCAGTTCTTACTGTAAATTCTTTATGTAAAAAAATTTTAATTTTTTCTAAAGCACTAAGTAATGCTTGTATTTCGAAATCTAAGCTTGTCCAATTTGTTCCTGTTTTAAAATTTCCACTTGTATATGAACATATCTTTTCATTCTCTTTTGGACTATATTTGTTAGGTTTAGAAAGAAGAACAGCTCCCCATCCTTCTTTACATCCATCAACTTCTATAATGATATAATCTGTTACTAATGGTAATTCTAATGGTTTAATCTTTTTAACCGCAGTTTTTATTTCTCTTATTAACTTTATATCCTCTTGGTTAAAATTTCTTTGTCCATTTTTTGTCGTCTTACTATATAATGGTCCTACTAGTTTTGATAAGTTTGGTATAAATTTTATGGCGTAATTTACTAATCCTAAAAAAGCTTGTATTTGTTTTAAGTTTTGTATTTTTTCTGTAAAATCTAATATTTTTACAGAGATATGTTGTTGTAGTTTTATCTTTCCATCTCCTATTTCTAACCCAAGAAATGATATTTTTCGTTTGAATAATTCCATTTTTCTTTTTGAAACTACTATACCATTCTTTTTTATTTCTTCAAAAACATTTTGTAGATGCTTCTCGTGTTCCTGTACTGTTTCACTTGCAACTAAAATATCATCAATATAAACTAAACAGAAATTATATTGTAAGAATATGTTGTGCATAAACCTTTGAAATATTGAAGGAGCATTTTTTAATCCAAAGCTAAGAACATTCCATTCAAATTGTCCTTCTGAACATGTGAAGGTTGTCCATGGCTTAAAGCTTTCTTCTAGTTGTAACTGGTTGTATCCTGATTTTAAGTCGAATTTTGAAAAAAACATTTTTTCTTTGTATTAAGTTTAATAAGTTGTCTTTATTTGGAATGTTATATCCATCATCTTCTGTGTTATCATTTAACCTTTTATAGTTATAGACTATCCTTGCTTTTCCTCTTTTTATTTCACTATGATTTTTTACTATGAATGTTGCTGTCCTATGTGGACTTTCTGATTTTCTAATCAGTCCTTGATCTAACATTTCTGGTATTTGTTTTTTGAATTCATCTTTATCTAGAGGGCTATATTCTATGTTTGTTGTTCTAATAGTGATGTCTGGATTTTTTATTTTGAATTTACATGTATATTTTATCTTTGAGTTTTTAATGTCTTCTCCTATGAGACCTATTTTTTCTAGATGTAAAATTGTAGGATGATTTATACTTTTTGTAACATCTTTTCCCTTTTTTTAATTCATGACTCATGAATTCTGTAAGTAATTTAATAGTTTCATTTTCTATGTGTTGTTCTTTTTTATTTTTTAAAAAGTCTAGGTTTCCTTTTTCTCCACGTTTCTGAGCAAATGCAGATGTACTATTGTACCTTAGTGTTGGAAAGTTATAAACATGTTTACTAAGTGTTATAAAATTTCTTGTTAATGTAACTGCTCCATTTAATCCAAATAAAAAGTTTAAACCAAGTACAAAATCTTTTGGCTTTATATGTTGTGGGTTGATATTTACTTGTGGTATGTCATACTTTACACTGTAATTTCCAGCAAAATCTAAGAATTGAATTTCCACTGGCTCTAAGTAATGTGTTATTGAAATTAATCTATCTTCTGCAGTTCTTGTAACTAGATTATAAGCAAATTTTTTATGATATTGTTGTGGTGCTAAGCTATAAGATATTAAACTCTTTGTTGATCCTGTGTCTACTAGGGCTGGTAAATCTAATACTTTATTGTTATCTAGCCATAGTCTACATTGTATATGTATCATATTTACACATCATTGTGTTTGTATGTATGTTTGCTCTTGTGTTTCTGTTGACATCTTACTATACTCAACATGTTCTTTTTTCTTTTGGACCAATTCTTCAATTTCTTTTATTTTGTTTTCTATACTATTTATTTTTAGACTATGTAATTCTGTTATCATTTCAAGCTTCTTTGTTAATTGTTCTTGACTATTTGATCCTATATTACTACTTGTTTCTGGTGTGTCTATTTCTTTATCGTATATCTTTTTTAGACATATATAACATATTTCTTTAAAACAAATATTACATTGTGATCTTTTTTCTATACTTGGATAATATCCACAATTATAACATTTTATATAATTATTTCCTCTGTTAGATATCCACTTATGACTACTGTCTTCTTCTGTATTCATATAAGTATATGTTACTTTTGTAACTGACTATTCATCTTCGCTGTATATGCTATAAATTGATTCATTATCTGTATGATCTGTATCTACAGCCTCTATTCCATAGTCATTTAGTTGTTCTACTAGATTACTTCTTTCAGTATTTTTATTTTTGTCTGGGCATTTATTAGCTAGATGTTTTTCATCTCCGCAAATACAACATTTACATTGTCTTGTTTGAGGTTTTTTAACGTATTTATTTTTATAGTAAGGCTTATTTTTATAATATGGTTTATATTCCTTTTTGTATGTAGTACTTCTTCTAAGCTTTTTCTTTTTATCATAATAACCATATGCATGTGGTGTATATATTGTTGTTTTACAAAACACATATGCATTTCTTTTTAATTGTTCTTGTAAAGCAACCTCCTTACATCTTTCTTCTAGTATTCCAAATGTGAAAGTTATTATAGGTCCTATTCCTAGATTCTTATTATCACTGTATGTTTGTCTCCATAGTTCATGTATATTTTTTCCTAAATCACCTGGTAATTTTATAAAGTATTTGTTACACAAGTCATCATTCATGGCTAAACCTGTTTGTGATAATAATCTTGTGAAATCTAAGGTAAACTCATTTATATATTTCATATCTGCAATACTTAAATGGTTCTAAATTTCTAATGGCAGTATCTTGAATTAAGCTATTATTTTTTGCTGGGTCTACCCCTAAAATGAGCGTTCTAATCTGTGATGTGAAATTATAAGGGTTGTCTCCTAATGCTTTGATTCTGTTCATTTCTGTTGGATCTTGAGCTTTTTTACTTTGCCAGATTCCTAGAGCTGTTGGTCCTAATGTAGTTTCTAAGTATGAAAACATATCCATGCTTTCTTTTTTATTTGTTTCCCACATTCTTACCACTGTTTGTTCCCATGTTAATATTTCATCATTCCATAATTGTGGTTTTTGTTGTTCTAATAACAACATATTGCTACTGTATATGTATCCTATAGGTAATCTACTTCCATGTCCAATTATATTTGATTCTTGTTGATAAGTTACTGTTGGTTTTGTTCATGTTTCACTTCCCATGACATTTACAGTTGAGGCTCCTGCTTCACTCCGATCCACTCTGCCTCTTTTATACTGACTTTTCATATCTTGATCCATAAAGGATTGTTCTTGTTTATAAAAGTTCCTTGTAAAATGTTGTTTACTAATGGTAGGTTAAAATATTCTTGTAACTTATTATAACTTTCTTCATATGTCATTCCTAGATTTAACATACATTCTATAATCATATCATCAACTTCTTCTTGTATATTTATTTCTATAAATTTTCTATTTATTATTTGTTCAATGGTTTTATTAGTTTTTTCTATTTTGAATCCTATAATGGTTTCTTCTTCTTCTAAATATTCTAGCAAACTATAATTTGTTTCTTCTTGAGGTTATTAACGGAATTGCACAAAAATGACTGATTTTGACGAAACTCGTTACTGTGGATTAGTAAAACCAAAAGAAAGTGATTTAGGAACAATTTTGACACCAAAAACTCGATAGAATTGATGAACAACACGAATACAATCTCGAAAAACACGAAAAACGCTTCAAACATCCGAAAATAGTAACCACAGATCAGTAGAGTGAACCAGAAAGCTCTGATACCACTTGTAAATGCGTGAGCATGGGATCGTCTACTCGATCTAGCTAATTGGACATCGAAACGTAATTAACCGATTGTTTTATTGATCAACGAAGAACAATTACAACCAGTAAACACTCAGAAATAGACTCAGAGAATACACACTCAGAAAGACACACTTAACAGATCTTGCACGCCCCAAAGTCCTCAATTACAAAGACCAAACCTCTATATATACTAGCTGGTCCGAGCTTCGGCCGAACCTCAGGTTCGGCCAGTCCGAACTTCAGGTTCGGACCTAGTTCGGCCAGACCTAGTTTGACCTGATCTTGATCTTGCTTGATACTTCACACGACGCACATATCAGGTATCAACAAGTTTACCGAGAACTTTACAAATTTGCAACGCTAATTTCGTTACTAGTATTCCTAATTGGTACGCCTACCCTAGGCTAATAATCTAGTGTTGAATTGTAGAAAGTGTAACGATTTATGAGCTACAGTCTTTTATTTATTTTGTGTCATAAAGGTATAAGAGTGCAATTCGTGTTCATTTGCTAGCTTTATGAAAGTTTGACATGTAGAATTTTAATTTTAACAACTTAGAATGAAATCAAGTGACTGTGAATAGAGAATAGTGATGATTTTTATATAGTACCATTTCCTGATGAAAAAAAAAATAAAGCAAAAAATTAAAGACCAAACTGTTTCAAGTGAAAGGCGATCACTGTTACATTGAATTCTATGGAATTTAAGATACACACTCATATCTTGCGTTTACATATTGGCCTAGCTCCTTTTTCTGTAAAAAACAAAGCTTATACAAGAACTTTGTTGTCAATGCATCATTTTACTTATGCTACATTTGATTGCACAACATAATTGTGTTTATGTGTAATCATGAATTTAAGGTAAAAAACAAAGAACTCGTCTTGAAGGCAATCTGTAATGCATCATTTTGACTAAACTGAATTCAATATATGGTAAACTTTGTTGATAGGTGTTGTGATGCACATGTGTATTACTAACAAAAAGTCTACCGAATAGATGTTTCGACACACAAATGTGTTTAATACAATATTATCATTGCATTTTAAAGAATTATAAACATGTATATGTCGAAATTCGTTGTTGGGTAGGTATGATGCACATGTGCATTACACACGAAACGTATTTAAAAGAGACATATATGTAGTATATACTTGCAATTCTATTGAAACGAATAAAATAGATACAATAGGATTTGGTCATAAACCATAATGCGGTTTTAGTGCACATGTGCACTACGCACGAAGCTTGTTTATAAGAACAATACACATGTGCATTACAACTAAGATGAGACAATAAAGGTAGCATTACAACTGAAAGATACAGTAAATGTATTGTATTAGTTAAATGCACATGTGCACTATACGAGACGTTTGTTTAATACACACTACACATGTGTATTACAACTGAATCACAATCATGAAGGTACCGTATGCTTTATCCAGGGTGGTATAGGGTTGGTCGTATTGTTAGTGTACATCTTTGCATTTTTTTTGTGCGTATCGGTTCACGTGGTGTGCGTTATTTCCTACGTGTATATTATTGGGGTCTCTTTTCTTGATGTTTAGCGTGAGTGGTCTTGGGTGCATGGCTGGTTTGATATTAGTGATTATTCTAATGCTTGCCTGTTTCCCTGCAGATAACTACAAAATAAGAAAGAAAAAAAGATAATGAGAAAGAAGGAAATACAAGGTTGGGTGTTATGTGATGACGTGTTAATGGATTAAAGTAAGACATTGTTATCCAACCATAAGAGTGAATCCAGTTGTATGGGGCTTGAATTCGACATGGTTGGGGGTTCGAGGATGGGAGGTTTTACTAGGTAGTGTGACATGAAGGCTTTAATGGTTGGGCTGCAATTGAAGTCGTTATGTTGGCTACCTTTTATTTATAGTGTTTTTTTTTTCTTTTTCTTGTAATGTGTCTTTGGTCCTAATGATTGTTACACTAGACATGTGTATCAAAACTGAAACAATAACTAAAATAGTGGCATGTAAGTATTTTATCAGTTTACTGCACATGTGCATTATACATTAAGTTCGTTTTGAATTACATTATACATGTGCTATACAACTGGATTTTTGACATGGTCTATTGTGACAGTCTTGAGATACAATACATATGCACAACATTCTTGAGTTGCCCCCATAACAGTTTAATACACACGTGCATTACACATGGAGTCTGTTTTAGATTATAATACACATGTGCATTTTAGCTTAAATGACAATCTAATCATATTACACATGACAATGGTGCTTTCTTTTTGTTTTTTTTGTCCGTCTATCATTTGACACGAACGTGCGATGCATAGAACTTAATAGTAGAACATGAGAACAATGTCTCTCATTTGTTTATGTTATGAATGTGTGATGGTTGGTATGGATTTATGGTGATTTGTAATTTATTAAGTAAGGATGTTTAACTGCACATGTGCAGTAGTGTTGAGGATCAGAGGAACTCTCAGATTGAAATGCAACATAAGCAAAAATAGCTATCTTGTCCGATGTGTTACAAAAAGTGTGAATCAATTGAATTTGGAGGAAGCATCAACGACCTCATCAATTTTGTACGGAGCACCACCGTCATTATGATTCATACCATCGACTGAATACATGTGTGATCAAATAAACACCTGATACAACAATAATCATAAAAAAATCAGTATTCACACACATAGGTTGAAAAAAACCATAGAAATTACATTAGTGCACATGTGCAACATTACAGGATATTACACACGAGGATTATTGGCACACAGGAAGTATTCATACACACGGTGAATCACATTACATATGCAACAAATAGTAGAAAGGTTGTACAAAACATAAAAAATATCATTAGTGCACATGTGCAACATTACAATATTTTATATAGGTGTAAAACATTGTATACACAACACAACTGGAAGTATTCACATGCATGTTCACACACATTTGCATGCACATGTATAACATATTACATACACAGCAAACACACATGTAACGACTGTAAACAAACATTCGAGACAAAATTAGTGCACATTTCAAGATTATAAGATTTTATATAAATGGTATACCACGATGCTCAACACCGGAGAATATCATAGCAGGCTCAACACCAAAGAGTATCATAGCAGGTTAGAGTTCATGTATCGCCACAGAGTTAGTTCCACATATAAAAGTATAGAAAAAAAAACTATTCTTTATAGTGGTGCTAAAGGGAATCTTTCAAAAATATACTACACATACGTAGTATACTCACAACATAGTTTTATGTGAAAACTTTCAAAGCGTTTGAAGCAAGTGTAATGATAGTTATGATGTCTTGGATGATTAATGCACATGTGTAATACATATAAAATTTCTAACAAAGTTAAACACATATAGGCGTGTTACACATATAAGACACTTATATAAAAACGCTTAAAAGTTTGTAAAACACACCCATAGACATTATTGCACATGTGCAACATCGTCGTTCTTAGGAGTATAATTGCCGATTTGATGCGTATCTCGTTAGTTAGACTTCTAATACAACAAAAGATCATCAAAATTGGTAAAAAAAAACATAAACAAAGTACTTAATTTTCGCATAGGCATTTCATCAAACACCTTGTGTGCATTATTGAGTGTCTTCGAAAAAACTCAATTATAGTCAATTTGAGCAACTAGGAATCTAAAAAAAAATACTCAAATTGTTATCTAAAAGTTGGATAATGAAGATTAAACTAGAAGATTTTAGGATAATGTGATTCGGATTGATAATGAAGGTTCGAGTTTTTCTTGAAGAGCATAGAGTAGAGAGAAAGGATAACATCTCGTACCTTTTTGAAGGTTTGTCTGAATCAGGTTGACATGGTCGTAGATTGGAGATTGTAAGTGGTCGCTGGAGAGGAAGTTCACTGGAGATGAAGAGACGACACAGGGGACCATGGAGTAGAGAGAAAGTATAAAATCTCATACATTTTTGAAGGTTTGTCAGAATCAGTCTGACATGGACGGAGATCTGAGATTGTAAGTAGTCGTCGGAGATGAAGTTCGCCAGAGATGAAGAGACGTCGCAGGGGGAGGTCGCAAGGGAGCTAAGTTCGTGAGGGATGGAAGAATGATGTATGGATATAATATTGAGGTTAAGTTTAAAATATAATTGTGTGGTATGACAATTATGCCCCTTATTTAACTTGTTTTCGCGTTTTCGCAAAATAAATGTGTTTTTGCATGATCCTAACCCTATATATATGTATAGGGTTAGGTTCAAATGAGAAAATTTTCTTTTGAGAACTTTTGAGAACTAAATCTCAACCACAAATTTCAGAGGGGACCACTACAATTCATGGGAGGGGGGATACATGTAAATAAACTTGTGGCTCAAATTAGTTTCTTTTTAGTTCTCAAATCAAATTGGTTCTCAAATGATCCTCTCCCTATATATATATATATATATATATATATATTGCATAGATTAATATATATAAACATATATATGTGAACTTTAGATGATTTTATGTAAATTCTCAAATATATGTATATTGTTTTGTGAACTCGTTATTCATGTCATTTGCACGGTGGGTTTATATATAAACTATGTATATACTCATTTTGGATATTTGAACTTAGAATATATATATATATATATGTATATATATATATATGATATGTATTATATATCTCGTGTATTTTTGATAATCGCTCGGATTCGGCGAAGCGTGTCATCCTCGACTTGTTCCAGACTTCACGATCATTCTTTTCGCCATTTACGTTAGGCTTATTCGTTTTCCAATGAACACACACTTATACTTGTATGCTCGTTAGATGACTGATTGCTTTCGCAAGACCCGTTCTTGCTATTTGTTGTACTATTTAACTGGAATTTTTGTTGTGCAACCTAAGGTGAGTTTCACGGCCCCACTTTACTCTTTTCTTTTGGGGGAGAGGACATGCAAAATTACTTACTATTTATAGACAGCTTTTATATTTCCAACATATCACATGTACTAGATTTGCATAACACCAAAAACTAAGTTCTCACGAGTTAAACCGTTAATTGTGAATAGCGAAGTAATGTTAAGTAGTCCTACTAGGGTTTGACAAACCCCTCTCAACGGGCACGAGATGCACCACCAGACTGGTGGTCAGAGAGTAATATTAGCCTATACGTATTGTGGTTTCTGGTGGGACACGAGGAAGGCAAAACACATAAGGAGGATTCCTATAACTTATTAGTCACCCTCGGTTGCGAACTATCTAGTGACATGAACACTTTAGGCTAGCTACCTACGATATGGAAATATAGTACAAACTTTAAAACTTATTTATGGACTGTATAATTGTTAGGTCCATAGACTGAAACATAACTTGATATTAAAACCTGTGACCTCACCAACCTTTGGTTGATATTTTCTTTCAAACGTGTTTCTCTCAGGTCGCAAGTGCTTGAGTATCACGAATACACATGCATGAGTCTTTGAAAACCCTTTTAATGTCTTTGAGCAAGCCACGTCACCCTAGGTGACGATTTTTTTACATTAACACTTTTATTGTAATTATGCTTTCGCATTTGTAAAACTCTATATTTATAATGAAATATGAAATGTTCTTTTATTAATTACTGGTTGTTTGGTGTAACTAATAGACTGTGATCCTGGTTTGTCACGCTCTCTGCAGAGGTATTCCGCGCGTGGATTATTGGTGGTGTGACATATTGGTATCAGAGACCATGGTTACAGCAAACTAAGATTTTCGTCTTAGACTATAACTGTTTTGCATTAGTTGAACACCTAAACGTTTTCTCATGCATCGCGATACTCACTCCAACACGCACATGGCCTATAATATGTCCTTTCATTTTTATCATCCAATTCTCTTATACTCATGACAAGGAGCCGGTTATTCTTGAGTCGTCTTCAACATATCTGAGTCATGTATCTCTTGGTTAACATCCATGGACGACGAGTCGTCGAACCAGATCAGAGGATAACATTTTTACTCTTGACGAGCCATTTGTTGCTCGGGATTATACTAGACTGAAGGACTGGGTGTAATACTCAGACATTGCACGAGTGCTTAGTTATAGGAGGTGGTATAATACCTCTTCCTGCTCTTAAACCTTTCTCATAACTTAGGAAGTTCTTGTTATACCTTCTTTGCATATACTGTTCAACTCTCATGTTCATGGAACGTAATCATGACGCGCTAATAGTGCGATCATTCAACTTCAGTAGTGGCGGCATTGTGTGGATTCAAGTGGTTTCTTATGGGGACACTTGTGTCTTTTCACATTTTCTCTAATCTTTCAAGATCTTTCCCTTCGCGTTTCTATCGCATGGTTAGGTTGGAACGAAGCAACTTGAATGAGACTCCTATAAACTAAACAGCACATGATGTGTACTAACTGAATTTTTTTTCCTCATAAATACCGGATTTGTGATCAGGTTGGTATCTATAGTAATCATTCTATTTCTTCCAGCTAAGCTAGGCTCATTGTGGTAAACCCTATTCAAATCCTATTGAGCTAAATTTCTGACTGAGTCGCTTTGGCTGGTTCATTCCAAATTAAAAGGACATTTTACTCTCAGAACTTATCTCTTTAACAAATTCTGGTCAAGATAACCATGGGTTAGTGACCACATTCTTGATACCCACATTGTGGATATCTCATATGTACTCCACCATACCTGGTAGCTGAAGTATGAGGAACTAGGGTGATCATATAAAGTAATTCACAGTTACGGGTGCACATGTAAATGTAATTTACAGTATATGGAAATCTCGGAGAATCCTAGTGGGCTAACCAATGGCCGTTTTGGGACCAAATTCCTGTAATTTTTTATCTTCCTCATGGCATTGAATGTTGAGCATGTCGAACTCAACCTGATGATCGAAGTCATCTATCTTTGTAAACGTTATCGCGCATGATCCCATCTCTCCTATATATGGATTCTAATCCATTCGCGAAATCTTTTGAATATATTATGAATGCTAGTCCTGAAGGGATATCGTTTCACTCGTGTACTTAATTGACAAGGTTTTCCTTAACTACAAACACTCTCGACGAAACCTTTGACTGGTTTGAATTCATCTTAAATACAATTCAACTTTTACGACTTTACCTACCACATCAATCCCGGAACTTTACGAATGTGAGACAACTTAAATATACATTAACCGGATGAATACCCATACAACAATGGTTAAACGCAATGGATAAACCATATACCGCAAGCATAGGAGCAAATTTCTTGGCCGAAAACTCTTGTGATTTTTCCCTTTGAAGATTCATACTCCCTGATTTTTCTTGTGCGAACCAAAACCAAATTGTTGCCAACAACAACGCCACGATTGCACAAACTGTCTACCCCACCACGAGCATATGTTCCCTAATAGCCTGGTTTTAAACTAATGATTTCCAGCTTTACTGTAATAACTATTCCGATTGACCTTCTAAACCTATACTATCGATTTTCGACTGTATGATTGAAACCTTTTTATAATTTAACAACAAAAAATTACTGATTCTCGCGCTCTTGTAATCCCTCATGTCTTGGGTAAGCTTTCAAGCTTGGAACCAGCAAGTGTTACACTCCTGGGTAGTATTTCAACTAGTTAACACCATTAATGATGAGACTACCTTGTGCCTCAATCGCAGTAAAAATACAAAGCTTTTTATGGAAACCCTAATTACACCCATTGAGCATGAACTTCTTGTTATCTATAGCTAATTGTACCATCGACATGCATTTTAAATTCTTATGCATGAGTACACCAAGTTATCCATACATTTTGTATATTTATTAACACTCCTATCATAGCAACTATCAACAAATTTCTGGTACAAGGATCCCCATCATCCTTTCAGGAAACTTTCATTGATGAACCCAACTTGAACTTAAACCTAATAGCCTGCTTAAAATTTTGGATCGTCTTTGGATGTTCGAAGAGTTATGATATTCGCACTGTGCGTGCCAACTCTCGACGATCTTCACTAGAATGGAAAACCTTACGCATCTTACTGGCCTTGTGAATGAAAATTCTTACACCTTTTGTTTGCATAACATATTGAGGTTTCAATCTCTCACCCCCCCCTACATTCAAGCGTATGAGAGTTAACGTCCTCTATTTCTGATAAAATATCCAATGTGGTGTAATGGTAGGTAGCTACTACGCCTTCAAGGTGCTGGTAGTGTGGTGGGTTATTTGTGGTATACCCTATATATAAACATTAGGGGCACGTTGAATGTGGGACCAATACCGGACCAAGGGTTTAATTTAGAGTCATACACAAGAGCCTCATCTTGAGAAACTCCATCTAACGGGACCACGTCCTTGACGAAATTGTTTAGTGCTACTTTCTCCGAGGTTACAGATATCTCTTACGTATTCCTACCAAAAATGACATATTTGAAATAATCAAACCCCATGCTTGCGATTTGTCCGGGCCTAGAAGGAAAATTCTCCTAAAGCAAATTTCCCGCTATGATTCAGATGTGAGTTCTGACTCAAATGATCATCAGCGTTTTAAAAGCCAGAGATTTTCCCTTATGACTCAGATGATCATCAGTGTTTCAACTCCAACTTTTAGGAAGTAGGTTGACCTCCCTTTAATATTTTTGAATTGACTGTTCCTTTTTTTATTAACCTTCTGGCTATCACTAAAGAGATACCCTCCCAGTCCTTTTCTATGGAACACCCGATTAGATCATTTGACTCGCGATAAACCTGCACTGAATCCTAGCAAAAACGCATTTGTAAACCATTTTAACCATGATAAATACTTTGTTTTCTTCTAATCTTCTCATGAGAAATGTTTATAAAACATACGTGTTTATGCATGCTAAAATTTGAGAATCCAATCCTATGTTTAGGGTAAATAAACTGATTAATCATTGAAGTGATGGTTTAAACATAAGTTGCATAGAATTGCATGATTAGTTATGTGTATGAAACGTGTTAGGAACCAGATAGTGGGATGTTGTGAATGTATTAACTTGATTGGGTATGAAAACCATACACCATACAAGGTCCTAATTCTCCTACTTCGGTGGGAATGACAAGACTGTGTGAAGTTGCCCCGTCAACTTTGCACTGTATGGGTCGTGTTGGTTGGTTTATGAAATTATGTGTTGTAAATATGCCATGCCAAGGTTGTATGCTAGTATATAAGGTGTTGGGACAATTCTATGCGTGTATGGTAAGAACCTCATGATAGATTGCGTGATGGTATGCGTTGATCATATCAATCATTAAAGGAAAAGTTCATAGAAACTCGTATGCTATCTGAACCGTTATTGCATGACATGTGAATTTGAATGTTCTTATGAATCACGTGAACTTAAGCATTCATAAATCTATCAAGTACTAAATCAATCAATGAGTGCTCGTATTAAAGCGATTAGTCTAAAATCATTCTATGCTACTTACTAATTGTTAAGAAAATTCAGACATGTGCATTATCATTAAATAACGGGTCTGTTAGACAACACTATTTGACTTAATGCACATAACTTTCTCGTACCCAAATTTCTTCCTCTTCGGTTCACTTAGGTTATTGGTGAATGCGTATTTCTTAACTGAAAATGAGACACGGCATGGGAATCTCACTCCCCGCATTAAGTGCAATAGCTGGAGGTTATTCGGATGTATTATGGTCCCTTCTTCGCATTAAAAATTTTGATTTCGGTTATTTATGTTATCCTGTCACACTGTTCGGCATTGCCACTCGACACGATCCTCATAATATGTGTAACATCCCGAGTTCTTAAATAATTGGATGTTTAATTTTTAATTATGATTTATGTGGATTTTAGAGGAATAAGCGGGTTTAGGCGGTTAACCGGGTGAATTATGGGGGGGATTTCTAGTTATTAATTTAACTTTGTAATAGATGGTTAAACTAAAGTAAAGTGGAGGGTTAATTGCGTAAATAAAAGGTTTTGGCTAAATTTTATAAAAGTGTGAATTTAGAGGGACCAAAGCTGTAACTATTGTGAATAAGAATTAAGTCTGGGTCTCCCCCAGACTTAGACATCGACGCAGAGAAGGAGTAGAGAGGGGGAGACCTAGTCTTGAGGAGAAATCTCAAATTGGGGCTTGAGAGTTTGAGATTTTAGTGTGTGAGGTCGGATTCAAGCGTAGGAGGCTTCCTACATCACGAATTTCACCTTAAATCTCAGAAATTCTTGTCAAGTAAGTGGTCTTGTTGTAGGGTGAGATTTTGGGTTTCATCTAGAGGTGAAATCGGTGCTTGAATCTGTGTTTTTATGTGTTATTGTGCCTAGATTAAGCTAAATTCCTGCTTGCATGACTAGAATGTGTGTTGTTTATAGAGGTTGAGGTGGGGGTTAAACACCACCTCATGGAATTCGACATTCATGGTGAATGGGTGGTGGGGGTTGGTTAATTGAGCACCATGTATGCTAGTAAATTGTTAGGAGTAATTGATTTTAGTGTAAAAACTGGAAAATTTGATAATGTGATGATTTGGGGGTCTAATGTAAGCATGAAAGCTTCTAAACTTGTGGAACACCAATTATGCATATAAGGTGTTTGATGAAATGCTTGAGTGAAGATTTATTATGTGCATGAGTTGAATATGGGTGAATCAAGTTGTGTTATGTTATAGAATGCATATGTGATGAATATGGATAGGATGAAATATTGTAGGCTACTCATTAAGTAGAATTCAATATGAGCACCTAAGATGTTTGAGGAAATGCTTGAATGAGAATGAACTTGTGTGTATGCTAAATTCATGAGTTGTTTAGGTGATTGTATGATAATTGTGTGACCCATGAATATGCAATGGTAATCTAAATAATGTAATGGATATAGGTGAAGCAAGTGGAACTACAAGTCACCAACGTGAAGGCAAGAATAAAGCTTAAAGGTAACACGTAGCGGTTAGTTATGTATATGTACTCATATGCCTCGAATTGTGGAGTGTTCACTAGATGACAATGGCTATTGAACTTGTATCTAGTGAACACCAAGTACCTAGAGAATTGTTGTTGCTGAAATAAGGGACTTGGTATGTAATTAACCAAGTTGGAAAGTAGTGATGTATGACCCGTTTGGGTTAAGCAGTGATGTAGTGACGATGCGAGTAATTATGAGATTTACAATTCTCCATTTGTCGCAACAAGAAAGATTAAACGGTTTGGCACAACATATGTGTGTGTCAAGATATGAACAAGATGAGAAATTTCAGGTGGAGATGTGCCTTAGGGGCTGAAATGGGAAAAATGCCTTAACGGGTCGACGGGTCGACCCGGGTGCTAATGGAAGTTAATCACGTTGTAAACTTGTGATTTTTACGAAAATGTATTATAACCATAGATGATAGGTTATAATGAGCTTCTAGTGTTAAAAATGAAGTTATGATAGGTGAAATTGAAAAAAGGGTAGAATTGCTGAAAATTTGGCTAAGTATGGGAAAACTGGCCTGGAGCCCTGGAAATCAGGCTCCAGGCGTATCGCCTGGAACTTCAGGAGCTCCAAGCGATACGCTTGGAGCTGCTGTCCGGGTTTTTGTTTTGTTTTCTTGTTTTTAATTGATGTATTGGGCTGAATGCTGTTATGTGCCATCAATACTAATGTGTTACTGGTGTTGTTGGCAGGTAATCAATAGTTGGCGGGTCGGAATCGAATCGAAGACTTCTGGAACCGAACATCACGTATTTTGGGAATTTAGCTTATATGCTTGTAATGGTTAATGTTAGCAAGTAAACTAGCAAATACTTGACGGCGTTAAACGCTTGATCTTTTGTAAATGTGGCTTGTGTGTTGAATGATGGTCTAAGTATAAAACGAAATTTTCAAACTCTGATTTTTACGACGTGTACTATGATGAAATGGGATTGGGGCCTTACAATATGGTTGTTCGACTTTTCTCAGAGAAACACTCGATCAAATAAGCCATCCTTTATACTCTCAATTTGAATTCTTTTTGAAATTCTTCAAAGATTTGACATCTCCTCAACGTGTTTTATACACTCCTGGATATAACGTTCACCACTCCTCTTGGAGTAAAGAACTCGGATTCTTTCGATAGGCTACTGTTGAGATTGATTCTTCTATCCACTGACTTCGATTCAAATTTCGGGACGAAATTCCCTCAACAAGGGGATGATTTGACGACCGAAAAAAATTTTCTTTCCTTTTCACCAGCTCGTTAGCCACGTTATGCAATTTTGGGATGAAATTCTTCAAAAAGGAGTTACTGTGACAATCTGTCTTTTCAGGACCTTTCCTGATTAAACCAAAACCTAATCCGTTATAAATGTTGTGTGAACATTTCTGTGATTAACTTGTGTTGACCTCATCAACTAGGGTTTGAGTAACCATCACTATACGAGCATGCACGTAAGTTTAAACGTATGATATTCTATGATTTCATCTTATGATTTTATGTGATATATGTATACATATTCACACGAATTACTCTACGATTTTATGTGTTGACGTATCATGAAATTGTATATATTGCTTTATGACTTTATGTGAGATAAATCTATGATTTCATGTGAGCCTAAAATAAATAATTAGGAGTTATTATTTATCATTTTATGTGATTACCTAAGGTTACGTTTTATAAACATCACGTGTTAAACATGTGTTGATAATAGCTCGTTCGATCATTGTTTACATTCTTTCCATTAGCTCCTTTAGATGTCCTTATCACCTTATAAACTTTGAGGTACCCTTTTCTCCATTCTCTAAACCTCCTTTAATTTAACAAAGTTATGGGGACCGTTTCCGTAATTAAGCTACGTGTATCCATCTTGTAACTCTTAGAGGGACAAATTGTGTCATTAACCCATTGTTAATTTGAAGACGTTTACGTGAATTAAAGGAATCGGTTTCGACTGATCATCATCACCATTCGTCGGTTTCAAATCTCATCACCTACCTTCAATCATGTAGACACAAAACATCCTCTCTATGACACTCTCAATCACCCCTCTCTCACTCATTATTCTCTCAACCGAATCAAAGGAAAACCATCAAAAATAAAGAGGAAACAAAAGAAAATCCGGCCAACTCGACCACCATTCCGCCCTCATTCGATCGCTCTGTGGTGACCATCAACCACTGTTGAAGCAGCAGAGACAACGCAATAGCAAACAGAGACACGTTTTGGGGTTGTCGGGTGTAAGGCCCCAATCCCATTTCATCATATTACACGTCATGAAAATCAGAGTTTGAAAATTTCGTTTGATACTTAGGCCATCATTCAACACACAAGCCACATTTACAAAAGATCAAGCGTTTAACGCCGTTAAGTATTTGCTAGTTTACTTGCTAACATTAACCATTACAAGCATATAAGCTAAATGCCCAAAATACATGATGTTCGGTTCCAAAAGTCTCCGATTCGATCCCGACCCGCCGACTATCGATTACCTGCCAACAACACCAGTAACACATTAGTATTGATGGCACATATCAGCATTCAGCACAATACATCAATTAAAAACAAGAAAACAAAACAAAAACCCGGCCAGCAGCTCCAAGCGTATCGCTTGGAGCTCCTGGACTTCCAGGCGATACGCCTGGAGCCTGATTTCCAGGGATCCAGGCCAGTTTTCCCATACTTAGCCATTTTCCTGCATTTTTCATCCTTTTTGCAAATTCACCTATCATAACATCATTTTTGGCATTAGAAACTCCTTATAACCTATCATCTATGGTTATAAAGCATTTCCGTAAAAATCACAAATCTACTACGAAATCAAGTTCAACTAACACCCAAACCGACCCGTTGACCCGTTAAGGCATTTATCACATTCCAGTCCCTAAGGCACATATCCACCTGCAATTTCTCATCATGTTCATATCTTGACACACACATATGTTGTGCCAAACCGCTTAATCTTTCTTGTTGCGACAAATGGAGAATTGTAATCTCACAATTACTCACATCGTCACTACATCACTGCTTAACCCAAACGGGTCATACATCACTTCCTTCCAACTTGGTTATTTGCATACCAAGTCCCTTATTTCAGCAACAACAAGAATCAATACAAATTGTGTTCACTAGATACTAGGTTGGTAGTCATTGCTATCCAGTAAACGCCCCACAATTTCATGACCTGTGAGTACTTAAACATATATAACCGCTACGTGTTACCTTTAAGCTTTATTCTTGCCTTCACGTTGGTGACTTGTAGTTCCACTAGCTTCACCTATATCCATCACATTGTTTAGATTACCATTGCATATTCATGGATCACACAATTACCATACAATCACCTAAACAACTCATGAATTTAGCATACACACAAGTCCATTCTCATTCAAGCATTTCCTCAAACATCTTAGGTGCTCATATTGAATTCTACTTAATGAGTAGCCTACAATATTTCATCCTATCCATTTTCATCACATATGCATTCTATAATATATCACAACTTGATTCACCAATATTCAACTCATACACATAATAAATCTTCACTCAAGCATTTCATCAAGCACCTTGTGTGCATAATTGGTGTTCTACAAGTTTAGGAGCTTTCATTCCTACATTACAACCACAATTCATCATACTACAAAATTTTCAGCTTTTACACTAAAGCAATTACTCAAATCAGTTTACTAGCATACATGGTGCATAATTAACCAACCCACATCACCCATCCACCATAAATATCGAAATCCATTAGGTGGGGGTTTGACCTCCACCTCAACCTCTACAAATAACACCCAAATCAGTCATGCAAGCAGAAATTTAACATCATCTAGGTACATAAACACATAACAACACAGAATTCGACCTCAATTTGGTTATTAGAAGAAACCTACAAAATCACCCACATCAAGTTTACTACTTACTTGTACCCACGAGAGAAATTAAGAAGAGTATGGTGAACTAGAGGTCTTCTACTTCCTAATTTCGATTTCTCCTTAGCAAAATCCACCAAATTTCTCTTGGATTGAAGAGGATTGAAGAACTAGGGCTCCTCCCCCCTCTCTCTCTCTCGTACGCGATTCTAAGTCTGGGGAAATCCCAGACTTGTTTTTCCCTTTTTAACATTTACAGCTATAGCCCCTCAATTTGTATTTCATGATAAATCTAGCCAAAGCCTTTTATTTACACAATTAACCCTCCACTTTTCTTTAGTTTAACCATCTATTATAAAGTTAACTTAATAACTAGAAATCCCCCATACTTAACCCGGTTAATCACCTAAACCCGCTCATTCCTCTAAAACCCCAAATAAGTCATAATTATAATTAAGCACCCAATTTAATACGAAACTCGGGATGTTACAACTCCACCCCCCTTAGAGGGAGTTTCGTCCCCGAAACTAGAAGTACATACCGGAATAAGTAGGGGTAGTATCTCCGCATTTCTTCCTCGGACTCCCACGTAGTGTCCGATCCCTTCCTATGCTCCCATCTCACCTTTACTTGCTCGATTTCTTTACTCCTGAGCCGCTTAGTTTTGTGGTCAAGAATTTCAATCGGCCTTTCCACATAATTCAACTTGTCATCAATCACGATATCATCCCAGGGCACATAGGCAGCCTCGTCAGCTAGACACTTTCTTAGATTAGCCACGTGGAAAGTATCATGGATTCCACTCAGTTCTTCCGGCAATTCTAATTGGTAAGCATTTTGACCCACTTTAGCAAGGACTTTAAAAGGCCCGATGAACCGTGGGCTCAATTTTCCCCTCATTCGAAATCTAATTACCCCCTTCCACGGTGTCACCTTTAACAACACATGATCCCCCTTCTTGAATTCAATATCCCTTCGCCTCTTATCTGCATACGATTTCTGTCGATCCTGGGCGGCCTTTAAACGCGCTCTAATGATTTGAATTTTCTCATTGGTAGCCTTAACCACCTCTTTTTGGGCCAACTCCCTTTGACCCACTTCGCCCCAACACAAGGGTGTTCTACACCTCCGCCCATAAAGTGCCTCATAGGGGGACATTCCAATACTAGCATGATAGCTATTATTGTATGAGAATTCCACCAAAGGCAAATGAGCGTCCCAACTCCCTCCGAAATCCAACACACACGCTCGCAACATATCTTCGAGTGTTTGGATTGTTCTCTCGCTTTGCCCATCAGTTTGAGGATGGTATGCGGTACTAAACAATAACCGAGTACCCATACACTCCTGAAATTCCCGCCAAAATTTAGAAGTGAAGCGGGTGTCTCTATCCGACACGATTGACACCGGGACTCCGTGTCGCGATACAATCTCCTCCACATAGACATTCGCCATTCCTTCAGATGAATACGACTCACTAATAGGCAAGAAGTGTGCACTTTTAGTAAGTCGATCCACTATCACCCAAATAGCATCGAAATTCCTCCTCGTTTTTGGCAGCTTTGTGAGCAAATCCATCGTGATATGCTCCCATTTCCACTCCGGTATCTCAAGTGGTTGCAGCTTACCATACGGCTTTTGATGTTCAGCTTTGACTTGGAGACAAGTCAAACACTTCTCCACGTACTTTACGATATCCCGCTTCATGCCCGGCCACCAATATTCGCGTTTTAAATCATGATACATTTTTGTGGCTCCCGGATGGATTGAATACCGAGACTTATGAGCCTCATCTAGGAGCAACTCCTTTACCCCACACGTGTTAGGAATCCATATCCGCCCAAAACGATATTTGAGACCATTGTCCTCGTGGACAAGGTCTTTCACCACCCCTTTTATCCGCTCTTTCTTCCAATTTTCTTCCTTCACCGCCTCCTCTTGTGCTTTCTTGATTGAATCAAGAATACTTGAGGTTATAACCAGCTTCATCGATTTCACCTTAATAGGTGCATAATCTCCTTTTCTGCTTAAGGCATCCGCCACCACATTGGCCTTGCCCGGGTGGTAATGAATCTCACAATCATAGTCTTTGATCAATTCTAACCACCTTCGTTGCCTCATGTTTAACTCCTTCTGATCAAACAAATATTTCAAGCTTTTGTGATCAGTATAGATGGTGCACGGAACGCCATATAAATAATGCCGCCATATTTTTAAGGCGAACACCACCGCTGCCAGCTCAAGATCATGAGTTGGATAGTTAACTTCACTACTCTTTAACTGCCTCGATCCATAGGCTATCACTCTACCCCGCTGCATAAGTACACACCCCAAGCCGAGGTATGACGCATCAGAGTATATCACTATATCCTCCGTCCCATCGAGTAAAGCCAACACGGGAGCGTGAGTTAGCTTTTCTTTTAGGGTCCGGAAGGACTCCTCCTGCTCTTCACCCCATTCAAATTTCACATCTTTCCTTGTGAGTCGGGTCAATGGCACGGCTATTTTGGAGAAGTCTTGAATAAATCTCCTATAGTAGCCTGCCAAGCCTAAGAAACTCCGGATTTCGGTCGGGTTCTTAGGTGTCTTCCATCCCGCTACTGCATCGACCTTGGCAGGGTCTACTAATACCCCCTGAGCATTCACCACATGCCCCAAAAATTGTACCTCCCGTAACCAGAATGCACATTTTGAGAACTTCGCAAATAGTTTCTCCCGCCTCAAAGTTTCCAACACCTCACGCAAGTGTTGGGCATGCTCCTCCTCACTCCGCGAATATACCAAGATATCATCGATAAACACAATAACGGATCGATCCAACATCGGTTTGCACACGCGGTTCATGAGATCCATGAAAGCCGCCGGTGCATTAGTCAATCCGAAGGACATTACTAGGAACTCGTAATGCCCGTACCGCGTTCGGAAAGCTGTCTTTGGGACATCCTCCTCTCTCACCTTCAGCTGATGGTACCCCGATCTTAAATCGATCTTAGAGAACCAACTCGCCCCCTGTAACTGGTCGAACAGATCATCGATTCGGGGCAAGGGATATTTGTTCTTCACGGTCAGCTTATTCAACTCACGGTAGTCTATACACATCCTTAGACTACCGTCTTTCTTCTTCACAAATAACACCGGTGCACCCCAAGGGGATACACTTGGCCGAATAAATCCCTTATCAAGCAATTCCTGCAGCTGCTTCATCAACTCTTGCATCTCAGTAGGGGCTAGCCGATACGGAGCCCGTGCCACCGGCTTCGCCCCAGGTACCAAATCGATACGAAACTCCACTTCTCTATCCGGTGGTATACCCGGAAGGTCTTCAGGAAACACGTCTAGGAATTCTTGCACAACGGGTACAGCTTCAGCTTTATTATTCTCACGCTCGGTATCCACCACGTATGCCAAAAGGGATTTACACCCGTGTTGGATGTATTTCCTTGCCTCCATTACTGTACACAACGTGGTCTCACTCTTTCTTTCTCCTTGAACAACAACCTGCTTCCCGCTCGGCGATATTAATTCAATCACCTTGCGGTTACACACCACATTGGCTTGGTATTTAGATAACCAATCCATTCCCACGATCACCTTGAATTCCCCCATCATCATTGGTATTAAATCAATAGGGTAATCTTCATCCTCTATAGAAATCTTACAATCACGATACACATCAAATACTAAGACACTCTTGTTATCTGCTATTTCTACTTCTAAGGGCACAGACAGCTTGTTAATAACAAAAGAAGGGTGACGAGTAAAATCATAAGAAACAAATGACCTACTCGCCCCCGTATCAAACAATACATAAGCAGGGATAGCATTGACAAGAAATATACCTGTCACTACCCCCGGATCAACTTTTCCTTCCTCCACAGTCAGCTGATAAGATCTTCCTCTCGCTCGAGGAATATCCGGCTTCACTCCGCTTTGGCCCGCCCCCGCACTCGGGTTTGGGCATTCGCTCTTCTTGTGACCCGTCTTTCCGCATCCAAAACATACCCGAGCCGGACTAGGGCATTGTGCTATACTATGCCCCGTCTTTCCACAACCATAACACTGCTTTGTTAAAAAGAAACATTCCCCCTTATGAGCTCTCCCGCAATGTGGGCAATCAGATAACCCACTCTTTTTGTTTTCAGCTTTCTTGGGTGATTCATTCACCCTTGGCTTCTTATTTGGGGTAGTACTGCTTTCTACCCCCCGCTTCTCACCCCTTTCCACCTGCTTTTTCAGTTCCAGTTCTCTCTCTCGACAAGCATTGATTAGCTCCTCAAGAGTTGCACATCGGGAAGCATTAATGAACTCCCTAAAATCGGCATTCAGCATGTTGTTAAACTGGAAAATCCTCTGCCTCTCAGTTCTCAATAACTCTTTACAGAATTTCACACGATCCAGGAAGTAACTAATTACTTCCCCGATCGGTTGTCCCTTCTTCTGACGAAACTGCATCAACTCTTCTTGTAATTTATTCGTTTCAGACTCGGGGCTATGATATAGTGAAAACACCGCTTTGAACTCTTCCCAAGTCATGGCCTTAATGGCCTCCTTCCCCTTCTCCTCCCTTGTCATATCCCACCAATCCTTCGCATGCGACCGGAGTTGACCAGTTGCAAACATCACTTGGTCCTCCGGTTCACAGTGACTCCGTTCGAATACTGCTTCAATTTCCGCTAGCCATCGGTAACAGGCTATTGGATCTGCCTCACTAGTATATAGGGGAGGTTTACACGCCATATAATCCTTGTAAGTACACCTCCCCTTATCCTTCTTCCCGCTTCCTTCCGCCATAAGATCATTCCTCATCGATTCCAGCTTCTTTTCCAATGCCTCCATCAAGGCATTTTCCATTTGACCCACATGGGTCCGGACCGCTGTTTCCACCGAGGTCTCAATCTCATCCGAGATCAGCTTCTTTACTTCTGCAATCATAGGCTCTGTAAGAGCCCCAGCTGGGTTGTTTTCATCCGCCATAGTAAACTGAAAGTTTACAATAGGTTAGCATCATCATCACATACTTCCGCTTTTCAATCACTAAAAATTTTCAGCTCAACCATTTAAAATGATCCATACCGCACATTTTATCATTCAATATCACAATATATAATTTAAATCACTTACCGGGTCAGAAGATCGAACCTTGAACCGAACATCTTACCCCATCACGAGCACTTGGTTTGAGTTCAAGTGCCCCCATGACACTTGAATCCCTCAAACCGTGGCTCTGATACCAACTTGTAAGGCCCCAATCCCATTTCATCATATTACACGTCATGAAAATCAGAGTTTGAAAATTTCGTTTGATACTTAGACCATCATTCAACACACAAGCCACATTTACAAAAGATCAAGCGTTTAACGCCGTTAAGTATTTGCTAGTTTACTTGCTAACATTAACCATTACAAGCATATAAGCTAAATGCCCAAAATACATGATGTTCGGTTCCAAAAGTCTCCGATTCGATCCCGACCCACTGACTATCGATTACCTGCCAACAACACCAGTAACACATTAGTATTGATGGCACATATCAGCATTCAGCACAATACATCAATTAAAAACAAGAAAACAAAACAAAAACCCGGCCAGCAGCTCCAAGCGTATCGCTTGGAGCTCCTGGACTTCCAGGCGATACGCCTGGAGCCTGATTTCCAGGGCTCCAGGCCAGTTTTCCCATACTTAGCCATTTTCCTGCATTTTTCATCCTTTTTGCAAATTCACCTATCATAACATCATTTTTGGCATTAGAAACTCCTTATAACCTATCATCTATGGTTATAAAGCATTTCCGTAAAAATCACAAATCTACTACGAAATCAAGTTCAACTAACACCCAAACCGACCCGTTGACCCGTTAAGGCATTTATCACATTCTAGTCCCTAAGGCACATATCCACCTGCAATTTCTCATCATGTTCATATCTTGACACACACATATGTTGTGCCAAACCGCTTAATCTTTCTTGTTGCGACAAATGGAGAATTGTAATCTCACAATTACTCACATCGTCACTACATCACTGCTTAACCCAAACGGGTCATACATCACTGCCTTCTAACTTGGTTATTTGCATACCAAGTCCCTTATTTCAGCAACAACAAGAATCAATACAAATTGTGTTCACTAGATACTAGGTTGGTAGTCATTGCTATCCAGTAAACGCCCCACAATTTCATGACCTGTGAGTACTTAAACATATATAACCGCTACGTGTTACCTTTAAGCTTTATTCTTGCCTTCACGTTGGTGACTTGTAGTTCCACTAGCTTCACCTATATCCATCACATTGTTTAGATTACCATTGCATATTCATGGATCACACAATTACCATACAATCACCTAAACAACTCATGAAATCAGCATACACACAAGTCCATTCTCATTCAAGCATTTCCTCAAACATCTTAGGTGCTCATATTGAATTCTACTTAATTAGTAGCCTACAATATTTCATCCTATCCATTTTCATCACATATGCATTCTATAATATATCACAACTTGATTCACCAATATTCAACTCATACACATAATAAATCTTCACTCAAGCATTTTATCAAGCACCTTGTGTGCATAATTGGTGTTCTACAAGTTTAGGAGCTTTCATTCCTACATTACAACCACAATTCATCATACTACAAAATTTTCAGCTTTTACACTAAAGCAATTACTCAAATCAGTTTACTAGCATACATGGTGCATAATTAACCAACCCACATCACCCATCCACCATAAATATCGAAATCCATTAGGTGGGGGTTTGACCTCCACCTCAACCTCTACAAATAACACCCAAATCAGTCATGCAAGCAGAAATTTAACATCATCTAGGTACATAAACACATAACAACACAGAATTCGACCTCAATTTGGTTATTAGAAGAAACCTACAAAATCACCCACATCAAGTTTACTACTTACTTGTACCCACGAGAGAAATTAAGAAGAGTATGGTGAACTAGAGGTCTTCTACTTCCTAATTTCGATTTCTCCTTAGCAAAATCCACCAAATTTCTCTTGGATTGAAGAGGATTGAAGAACTAGGGCTCCTCCCCCCTCTCTCTCTCTCGTACGCGATTCTAAGTCTGGGGAAATCCCAGACTTGTTTTTCCCTTTTTAACATTTACAGCTATAGCCCCTCAATTTGTATTTCATGATAAATCTAGCCAAAGCCTTTTATTTACACAATTAACCCTCCACTTTTCTTTAGTTTAACCATCTATTATAAAGTTAACTTAATAACTAGAAATCCCCCATACTTAACCCGGTTAATCACCTAAACCCGCTCATTCCTCTAAAACCCCAAATAAGTCATAATTATAATTAAGCACCCAATTTAATACGAAACTCGGGATGTTACATCGGGTTCGCATTCGAGTTCGTTTCAGTTCGGTTTCGTCATCAAACACCCCTCATCAATCATCACCAGCTTGAGGTAATTCTTAAAATATGTTTGCTTCAGTCTGTAGTCTCTGTTCATGTTTTCGGGAACTTCCGGCGACCGGATTAGGGTTCCGACGAGTTGGATGGGTATGAGGAGGAGATGACCCGACGGGGGTCGGGTTATAAAAAATAAGGTTCCGGGTTATAACACGAATGGGCCGGGTGGCTGGGTGGTTAGGTCGCGCGTACTTGTCCAAGAGGTCGCGGGTTCGAAACCCAGCATCCGCATTTTTCTGTTTTTTTCTTCCTTATGACCCGATCCTGCCTACTGTTGTTGCATATAAAATTTTGGTTGGTTTGTGAACCATACAGAAGCTGCACCCCAGTGGGTAGAGTGTTCGTTTGTGAGTGAGAGGTCGCGGGTTCGAACCCTTGCGGCCTCAATTCCTTTTATTTACTCTATATTTGTAATTTGATGCATTGGGTCAACTAAAACTTGTTTAAAACGATTCTTGAGAATGTTTAAACCCTTAGAAATATAACGTGGGCTATTAAATCCCGTATAACTATATTTTGAATTTTAAACACGTTTAACTTCTCATTTTACACCGAAATATAATTTTAAAAATTATGGGTTTCTACATAAAAGGTAATATATATATATATATATATATATATATATATATATATATATATATATATAGGGTTGAGATCCTATGAAAACACAAGTTTTTGTGAAAACCCGAAAACAAGACAAAATTATAAGAAATTGGCCAAAACAATAACTTACTTAAAAATCACGCTCAAAAACACACGGAGGGGCAAAATAGGAAAATAAAACTCGGAGAGACCTAATTCAATTAGACCTCAATTCGCCTTATACGGGAAATCTCACATTCTTCTCATTCAAAGAGAAAACCTCCGAATCCGTTAACCGCCTCTAGCAAATCACCGGAAAACGCACCAAATCGCCGGAAAAAACACAGATCCGACGACGATTAGAAGTAAAAACGACGAAACACCCAAAATTTCATCACCAGAGACTAAATTTCAAGCATAGAAGCGACGATTTAGAGGTAAACAACTACATTCAGTCAAAATTAGTCAATAACTGTATAGGAATGTAAATAGCAAATGTCGATTTGAAAATCTAGTTATTATCAGTAGTTTAAGGCGCTATATTCGATTTAAACCCTAGATCTGATAATCTATTTAGGAATCGAGACATGCAGTTGCAAATAGAGTTTATGCTAATTAGCACATTGATATCGATTACATGAACGGTGCACATGTGTAAAAGAACATGAGTGAGAACTGTGTAATGAAGTATGTTATTATATAACTGTTAGTACCTAAGATGAATTTGTGGTGCACATGGGGACCATTAATGTAATAAAGAATGATAGTATATAACTGATAGTATCTAAAATGAATTTGTGGTACACATGGGCACCATTCATGAATGGTGCACATGTGTAAAAGAACATGAGTGAGAACTGTGTAATGAAGTATGTTATTATATAACTGTTAGTACCTAAGATGAATTTGTGGTGCACATGGGGACCATTAATGTAATAAAGAATGATAGTATATAACTGATAGTATCTAAAATGAATTTGTGGTACACATGGGCACCATTCATGAATGGTGCACATGTGTAAAATAACACGAGTGATATCTGTGTATAAAATTTCAGGAAAAAATACGATTATGAAAAAATAAGAAAACACATTAAACAGTAGGGAATGAAAAGGAAATGTATGATAATAAAATGAAATTAAAGTTTTTTAGAAACAACATTCAAGGATACACATGTGTACCAAAATTATAAACGATGAAGTTAAATAATACTTACACTATGTACGCATGTGAACCGTTAAAACCAGTATTGACAGATAAATGCACTACGTGATAAAAAATGTGCAACTTTACAGACAAGAATCAAACAAATTACGTTGACAATGCACACGTGTACCGCATTGTAAAAGCACACTGTTTTTGTTAATTATTTCTTTTTTATTTTGTTTATTTCAGATTCAAATGAGGAAGATGGCAGGCGTGAAGCGTACACTTATATATTCCCTTGAACATACTATAACTACTCTCCACTCATAAACTGATAATTTATGTTGATTTGTTATTTAGCAAATGTTAATGATGTGTGTTGTATTGTCAAAACAGGGAGGAAAAGCACAAGGGTAGCAGGAAATTTTAAATCGAAATATACAAACACGCCAGAAACACCAGACATCTTGAATGACAGTGGTGATGATCAGCCAATAAAGAGTTGTAAGTTAAAACACACGTGTTATGTTCAAGCTCACACACTAAAAAATATATATATAAGTGTAAAATTACTAACATATAAAAAATACAGTGGCAGGAAAGAAGCTGAAGGTTGTATACAACAAAGAAAATGATGTAAAGATAAAATCAAAAAATTCGAAGGAGGATGAACCAGAAATGGACAAAGATCAAAAAAAGGGTACACATGATACAATGTTTTGGTATTTTATAGAGATAGTAGCACAAACATGTTTTAACACACATGTGTATCAAAACACACACACTCAAATAAATTGTCATATGATGTTTAAAAGAAAGTAAAAATTACAAAACACACTTGCATTGTAAAACAATCAGTAATTAAAGCATGATAAAGAACAAAAATTTTGTAACAAAACTAGATTACACATGTGCACCAACACTTAACCTTGAATAAATCTGAAAAAAAAATAATTTACAAATGAAGATAAGAGTAAGAAGAAAGAATCAGAGGCAGAAAACAAAGAACCAATTGAAGAAACAGTTTTTGATGATGGATCAGAAGAAAACGAATCAAACGATAATGAATCGGAAGATATGGAAGACGCAAGCAACAAAAGCAACTCAGATGGAAGTGAGGAGGATGATGAGGGAGATAAGAACTCAAGCCAAATGCCTGTTAACACAAAAACAAGCAGCGATAGCGAAGAGACAGGAGATGATGCTGAAGGTGAATTAATTGTCAGAATAATTAATTTATTTATTTGAAACGTTGACTAAATAATAAGAGCAAAAACAAATTATGACATGGGAAAAAACTAACCATTCATTCTTATATTGATACAGGATACCAAATAGTAAGAAGGAAACAAGGTGACAAAAAAAAGGAGCTAGCATTGGCAGTGAATGATAAAAAGTCAAAAAAGCATGAAGTGAAAGGTAAACGTGGACGTTAAACAGTGCAATTCCTTAAAAAATATTGCATGTTTATTTTATTTTATTAACATCTGGTCATTTATTTTAATGTGTGTAACTGTATAGGTGAAGGAACACCCAGAAGACAGTTGAGGTCAGGAGGGAAAGAGATCGCGTGTAATGTTGAAAACAACGATCAAATTGAAAGCGTACAGGAAGGTATAAAATAGTATATTACACTTGATTATATATTTAGTTAACCGTATGAATGATTTATAATTGGAAAACAGACATAAGCATTGCCATTATTAAAAAAAACACATGTGCACCAAGTTAATATAACTTGATACACATGTGTACCAAGTTAATATAATTTGATACACATGTGTATTAATACAATATTATGCTTGATAAACAGATTTCATGGAGGAAACCCGCAGAAAACCAAAAAGAAAAAAGGGAAAATCAGAAAAAGACGATGTGGGTGCAATAGAAACAATTAATCCTACA
Source organism: Deinandra increscens subsp. villosa (assembly GCA_039602395.1). Lineage (NCBI taxonomy): Eukaryota > Viridiplantae > Streptophyta > Magnoliopsida > Asterales > Asteraceae > Deinandra > Deinandra increscens. Next base: position 18,668 of record JBCNJP010006987.1, on the reverse strand, counting down.
AAATGGCCGTCGATAAGGATAAGGACAGCACCAAAACAAATATGCAAAGCAATAGAGAAGCTTTCAGAAAGTCAAAAAAAAGCTGTGAGGGAGATGGGTATGGGACAGATTCTGAAGTTCCGCATGGACGGGATACCCGCAAGGATTGGGCACTTCGTAGTTGACAAGTTCGACCCGGAAAAAATGGAGATTGACCTCGGGACTGAAAAGGTGAAGGTAGACGAGGAGAAAATAAGAAAGTTGCTCGGGCTAAAAAATGAAGGACATATACTTGATGGTGACTCAGACAGTCCAGTTGAAACAGCTAAGGCTTGGAGGGCGCGATACGGAGGAGCAAACGTGTCACGGGTTCAAGTCGCGAAGAAGATGGCTGAAGACAGAAACGAGTCTGGAACAATGTTCAAGATGGATTTCATAGCGATATTTGGAAGTGTGATGGTGGAGTATGGAAACAACGAGAAGATCAAGCTCGAACTGATGTCCTACATAAGAGATGACATGGATCTGGACCAAATCAACTGGAACAAGTTTGTGATAGACGCACTCAAGAGGTGCAAAAAAGGATGGGATAGGAACGACCCAGAATCCAGGTTCACAGGACCAATGGTTGTACTGATGGTAAGACACTAAAAAATTTTGAATTATATTATGGATTTTTTTTTTAAATATAAAATATACAAAAGGAACACGATTTACTAAAACAAAAAAAACGCAGGTAATATATGTGGATAGCATAAGTTGCTCGGGGGTAAAGAACGATCGGACAATAAGCCCGATAACTTTTTGGAATCAAGAGGTGTTGAAACAAAGGGAAGAATACGAGATTAAAAATGGGGGATTCGGGAAAGGAAAACAGAGAGGAACGTACATCGATAGAGAAGGTGATGACATGGATCATGAAGGGTGCAGTGGAGTAGCAAAAACCACAATGAAGGGAAAAAAATTATCAGATAATAGCACTTTGGAGGTAAGTGCACATGTGCATCATAAAAAAAAATAAAAAATAAATCTATATAAATTCTAAATTTTAAGTGTATGTTTCAGGAACACTTGGACAGGTTGAAGGGAGTGTTTATAACAGTTGAAGAAGCAAAGAGGGAACTTGAGACGGCATTAGGAGAAACGTACACAAAGTTTCCAAATATAACAGAAGTGAAGGCATATGTAGATACGTACAATGCAACGTTCAAGAATGTGGTGGAGCTAAAGAAAGAAGATGAAAATAAAGGGAAGGGTGGTGGAGAAAGCAGTGAAATGGTAAAAACAGTTGATGCGGTACCAAAAGCCAAGAAAGTAAAAAAGAAAATGGCAAAGAAGGTAGTAGACAACACAATACCGTCATTCGACATTGGGATACCAAGCTCACAAAGTTCACTGGATTCTGTGCAGGATACGCAAGAAGCAGAAACCGCAATGATAGAGAAGGTGTTAGAATCATATAAGGAGACGGTGGGAATATCGGTTCAAGATGAACACAAGAAGGATGCTATGGTTGATGATCAAGCAGTTGATGAGGTGCCAAAAGCCAAGAAAGTAAAAAAGAAAATGGCAAAGAAGGTAGTAGACAACACAATACCGTCATTCGACATTGGGATACCAAGCTCACAAAGTTCACTGGATTCTGTGCAGGATACGCAAGAAGCAGAAACCGCAATGATAGAGAAGGTGTTAGAATCATATAAGGAGACGGTGGGAAAATCGGTTCAAGATGAACACAAGAAGGATGCTATGGTTGATGATCAAGCAGTTGATGAAACGAACACGGATAAAGATGGCAAATATGTTCAAGACGAAGTCATGAACGATTATAAGGTTGCTGATAAAGAAAGTGATGCAAACAACAAAGAGAAAGAAGGCAAGTCTGATCAAGATGAACGCACAAGTAAAACTAAGGATGACAGTCAACCAAAGGAGGAAAGTAAGAGAATCAGTCATGAGGAGAAGAAAGAAGACGGAGACAAGAAAGAAGGGAAGCAGGTTGAAAAACTTGAAACAGAAAAATACACTGAAGAAGTAACGCACGAAGAAGGGTTAATTGATATAAACAGGGCAGCAAACAAGCGAGATAGGCTGCTATGGCAATACTTGCTGGCGTGCTTAGAATCACAAAAGAAACCAAAGGGCAATAAAAACAAGGACGGAGGTGAAGGGGATGAATTGGAGGATCCAAAAGAAGTTGCTGGTGAAAATGCCAAGCGAGGATTCATGTAAGTAATCATGATATTACTTAAAAAACAAAAAAAAATATGCATAATGAACACATAAAACTTAAAGTAGTGAAACGACACACACGTGCATAAACAATTAAAATTTCAGTTAAACCCGGTGATTGCAACAAATTTATGTTGAACAGGAAAGATGTGTTCGCAACATTATATGGAATGGTGGCAAAGGCGTACGTGATAGGGATCCTCGTGCCAGGAAAGAAGGTCGATCCGAATGTAGTGAATTGTTGGGCAGCGATCCTAAATTTCGAGGAGGCGACAGTAGAAACAGGGCAGAAGCGACTGTTTCTATACACGGACACAATGGTAATATCACAATAAATACACTTGTTTACTTGTAAATGAACATTGATGCACATGTGAACCAAATAAATGAAATTTCAAAATATTTATGATTTACAGAATGAATCTGTAATAACTGCGAAGAATGCAAACCCAAAAAGGCTGGAAAAGTTTGAGAACAAGCTGTTGAGCGTTGTTGAAGGGGACAAATCACTGATGGACATGAAATCATTCAAGACAATCGTGGTGCCGATAAAAGACGATGATCATATATACATCATATGCTTTGACTTAGATGTACCAGCTACAACGGTGATCGAGAGCGTGCACGAGGGAATTGCCATAGAGGACATGGCAGATGGCAAAACTTATGCATCAAAGGGCACTCCACAAAAAGTGGTAAGTTATATTAACAAAATGAACATAGTAAAAAAAACTGTAACTGATAAAACTCAATTTTTTTTTTTTTTGTTTTGTAACAATTTGCAGAAACATGTCATGTGGAGCTATCTACAGAAAGTCAGCCACCCAAAAGCCATGTCATTATCGGCAACAAAACCGAGGCTGATGAAGGCGACGTGGACAACAAATACAGAATACACAGATTCTGCTGTGTATGCAATGAGAAACATGGAAGCATATAATGGAAGAACAAGCGGGTTCAATAACGGGTTCAGGGCCGATGACAAACAGCATGAGGTGCAGGTTCGGAACATAAGGATGAGGTATGCTTGCAAAATAATGACATCAGCAGCAAATCTGCTCGAGGAAAAAACGAGGAAGGCTTCAGAAACGACAAACATGAAGCTACACAAAGCAGCAAGTGATGAAAAGAAGAAGGGTGCAGCAATGAAAGTAGAGAATTTTTTGAGAAAGTTGGATGACGATTATGAAAATATCGTGAAAGGGATCGAAGAGATAAAAGCCGAAGAACCGAAGAAAGAGGCTGCAGCAGAAGAGAAGAAGCTGTTAGAGTTGAAGAAAGACACAAAGGGAAAGAGAGTGAGGTTTGCATGAAGGAAAAGGTGGGAACGAGAGCGTTTTGGAAGGAAGTAAATAAGGCTGACCCGTTTTGTTATTAAATATTAACATGGTATGGTATGTAGTTAATTGGAAGTTAGCATAAAAAAATACACTAGTAACCTGAACTTTGTGGCAGGATTATGTGTTTTGATTTTTTGTTTATAAATGATATTATGATATGGCAGTTAGTTATAACGCGTATGAATGCTTGGTGCACATGTGAATTAAAAAGGACCAATGCAGGGTTAATTTGAAAGTTAGCATAAAACAATACACTAGTAATCTGAACTGTGTGGCAGGTGGCAGGACTATTGGTTTTGACATTCTAAAATGGTACTATGTAATTGCAGATAGATATAACATGTATGAATTATTGGTACACATGTGAATTAAAAAGTAGTAATGTTAAAATGAAACCCAACAAGACACGTATACAAAATGGAAGGTATACAATGTGATGTTTATGGATGGTAAATAAGAAAAAAAAAATCGTTGATATTATAACACAATAACCAATGATGCACATGTGCATCATTAGCTGGTAAAGTGTACCAAACACAACCAGAATGCTGTAATATAAGTTAATAACTAATGGATAAAACGAATGTTTATTAACTAAATAATGTATGACCCGCATGTGAAATTAAAAAAAAAAAAAAAAAAAAAAAAAAACCAACTGCAAAACACTTATCAACCATAAAAGTCAACAAAATCCTTAACAACCAATACGAATGAAACAAAGTCAAGAGGTATCATAAGCAAATACAAGGTCAGATCATGCATCTAAACAAGATGTTTATTATGAATCTATATAAATCTTTATGAAGGCATGAACGAAAAAAAAAACAAATCACGTAGCGGGCGACCCAGCAGCTCTACCAGACGAGCGTTTAGCAGCACGTGTAGGTTGTCGACGGACTGGTGGAGCATTTGGGGGGACAACAGGCGCACAATCGTCGACACAAGGCTGGTTAGCAGAATCGACGGCTTGATGCACGTGTGTATCGAAAGGTTCAGCAGACGCGACAGCACTCGCAGCAGCAGCCGCAGCTGCAGCAGCATCAGCAATCTCGGTAGCATGCCGAACTTTATCACAGTTACGGGAATCATGGTCATAAACATATTTGTTACACTTCTTACACAGTCTCGGACCCTTCTTGAACGCTTCAATAGCCTTCTCACCCGGACCGATCAAACGCTTGTCGGTTCCACACCCCTTGTTCCTAATTCCTTGCGTTGGCACGAAAGAAGAAGTACCAAACTCAGGCTGACGAAGAATGTCACTTATTACCGCACTTGTCCGCTCTTGGGAAGGATCATAGGCCACTTCAGAAAATATGTGTTTCTTCAACTCTTTGAGCTTACTCAAAAATTCTGCAAGCTGATCTGGTTGGCGCCTTAGACGGTCGGTACATTGGGAAACGATACCCATAATTTCGTTTCTGAGAACGCCCGATTCACTGGTATCAACTGAATACCGATTTGCAATATCATAAACTCTTGATGGAAGTGCATTACGCGCCCAACGCGCAGACATGTATTTTTGGGGAATCTTGTTTACTTGGTTGCATCTGAAGACGTAGAAGATATGGCGGCATAAAAAGCCAATGCGTGTGAAGCATAAACACGAGCAAGAGACAGTCTTAGCAGCAAGATCAATGGAAACCTGTTAAATATAAACATAATGGTCAGAATAAAAAACACTGCACATGTGCATCATATTTATAGATTATGAAAATTTAATATAAAGATGTAACACAGTCTGAAAATTAAATTAGTGACAACAAGAAATGCACACATGTGTTTCAGAAAGCGTCAACTAATAATCAAACAATTTAAAACAATCCAATAATAGTATAGTTTGAAAAAGTGCACATGTGCATTCAAAGGAAAAGTGCATATAAATTACCTCAAATTCATTGACAGTAACAAATTTCCTGTTTGCATGAGCAATGGTATATATTTTGGTAGTACCAACAGTGCGCGTCAAGCCACCAGAACACTGATAGAGACTTCGCTCGATTTCTTTCTGAACTTCCTTAAAGATCGTGATCGTGTACAAACTGGCTGCATGTCTTTCGATTGGAAGTCGTGTGTGGATCTCAGGTACTGTTGTGTTCGTATCAAACTCAAGCTTGCGTTGGTTATTACGTTGCGCGTCAATGGCGGTGTCAAAACACATAAGAAACTGCAACAAGGTGTTGCCGCCGCTAGAGTTGACCTTGAAAAACGCATTAGAGCTCTCGCATATAGATGTTGTCTTCATCAGACAACACATAGGAAGGTCTCTAAAGTACGCAGGGATCCAGTCTCCTCGCATGTTGTACATAGTGGTAAGCCAATCGTGATTAGCCAATCCATATTCTGCCATAAGCAACTGCCATTTTTCTTCAAAATCACATGGTTTGATTATCAGATTCCATACGAGTTTGTGGATGGATTTACGGAGGGCTGCATTGTCGACTGCATCATCTTCAATCTAAATTATATAACGACGATAAGTAATATGGCAGATGTATGAATAATATATAAAAATTCAAATGACAGAACTAATTATCACTTATTAATGAAAAAAAATCAAATATATATATATATAAATTGAACGTACTTTGGAAGGCAACTTCCTCATGATGTGCCACATGCACAATCTATGGGCAGACTGATAAAAAACAGCCTCAATAGCAGATTTCATTGAACCATCTTGGTCGGTAAGCACCAACCTAGGCTGAGTAACATGTGCTTTCAGAAAGCATTGAAGCAACCATGTATAAGACTCGATCGTCTCGTCCGATATCAACCCGGCACCGAAAGTTACACACTTTTTGTGGTGGTCAACACCAGTAAACGGCACAAAGATCATACAGTACCTGTAACACAAAATATAAGCAATACAAGTTATGAGCTATATTTAAGAAACTGTAACTTTGACGCACATGGGCAGTATTTATCTTAAAATTGAAAACAGCAGCATCGTATAAAGATAATAGAGTTACAAAATTTAAAACAGTAATAGTTTTAGTTTAAGAGTACTTACTGGTTAGTCTTGTAAGTTGCATCAAATGCAAGAACTTCGCCAAACACTTCATAGTTGCAGCGTGAAACATCATCAGCCCAAAAAAGTGATTTTAGCTCATTACCAACAATTAAAGACTCATAGAAAAAATTATGTAGATTTTTAGTACGTTCTTCTAGTGTATCCAACACAAGTTTGGCATCCCTATCACCAATGAAGATACGAATAGCTCGAGCAAAGTTTTTGAATTCAGTTTTTGTACCACGAACGTTGTGATGACCACCCTTCAAAGAGCACTGAACGTTATGCGCAACAGAAGCGCCAATTTTGTTCAGGCTAAGTTGGTGGATGAATTGCTGGGTCGAAAAATCAAGCATACGACGCTTGGAACTGAAATCCATAAATTCAGGGCCAATGAGTTCGTGGTTGTGTGCTTCAACAAACGTATAAAGAGTGTACTTTTGTGTATCCGGGTCGAACTTAGAACGTATACATGCACCACAGTCGGTCAAAGATGAGCGGCTCCCAACTGTCATAAACCGATCCCAAAACAGGAATGTAGGAAGGGTCAACATCAGGCTTCCAATATTTGGTTCCATCAGAGGTAGCAAAAACACTGCTACGTGCACCATCTGAATGCACACAAAACACACTAAAGTTAAATGAAAGTAAACAATATCAACAAACTAATTGTTTATTAAAACGGGACAAACGTATAAATGATTTAAGTCATTTGACTACACATAATATCTAAAATATATTGTCCAAATGCCACTTAGTAATAAAAAAATAAAATATAAAAGCATTATGATGAGAAAATTGGATGAACAATACAGTTTGGTCCAAAATACAGATTTGGTGCACATGTGCAATCATAAGGAAGTACAATTAATAACATTATATCAATAACATGATTAAACACAAAACAGCAATAGTAAGCATCACATAACAAAATCAGAGTATAAAAACATGATTTTAAAAGAATACATAACAAAAAAAATAAAACAGATATTAAAAACTGCACATGTGTACTTTTGAAGCTCTAAGTTGAAGTATATGTTACCATGTTCTTCAACACCTATGAACACCATAGGAGGAGCAGATTGATATTCTGATGTAGATGATGAGGAAGATGATGCAACATTGGATGATGTGCTTGATCCGGTAATTCCAACAAGCATATTATTGCTGTCGATGTGTTCAATACCAAAATCACAACTGGCATCGACAGATACATCATCAACAGGCGCGGAATCTTCAATTAAGGTATGATTATCAATAGAGATGTCCATATGCAATTACGAAGATCTGAAAAAACACAGAAGCAATGTCAGAATCGAAGTAAACCAGCGAATTTGAATTTGCGGTAATAAATTGTATACGTGCGGCTGGAAAATTTGTTGTAATACCTGGAATCGTATTGAATTATGATGATGATTCAGTGAGATTCAACAGAAAATCGAGATTTTAGGAGCTAATGGTTTACGGATTACGATTCAGAGGTTAATGAACGAGTGATTACGACTCAAGTGGGTGTTAATGAATGAGGGACGTGATTTGGGAGTCGAGTGTGATTTAACCTAAGATTACAATTGGATCAGTTAATATATACTTTATGTGATGCCAAAAATACCCTTCATTAACTAATGTTCTTAGGTTTTTACAAAATATGAGTGTTTACGCCCGATCCTTCCCCTATATATATATATATATATATATATATATATATATATATATATATATATATATAGTCAAAAGTTCATTGTAGACCCCTTAAAAAGTGTAGACCCCGTAGACCCCTTTATTGTTCTATAAAACTCACTAAAATTATAAAACTCATTGTTGTTGAATTTAGTCTTTATTTTTTTTTTTTTTGTCATATTTCTATCTTTATATTTTAATTTTGGGTTTATTTCTTATGTCTTTTTAGTTTTTTCTCTATTTTTTTTTTCTTAATTTGAACATATAATTTTTAGTGAGTTTTATAGAACGTCGATTTTTTAAGTTGCAGTGAGTTTTAAAAACAACATTGAGTTTTAATCTAAAGAGTGAGTTTTATAATTTGTAATGAGTTTTATAATTTTCAATGAGTTTTAAAGAACATCGATTTTTAAAGTTGTAGTGAGTTTTAAACACAACAGTGAGTTTTAAAACTCAGCAATGAGTTTTATAATTTCTAGTGAGTTTTATAGAATAATATACTTTTTTCAACAACAATTATATTTCATTGTCTCCAACAACTTTCTACGTTTTCTTTTTGATTTTTAAAAACTCATCACATAAAAAGAACCAAACCAACAGCAATGAGTTTTATAATTTTTAGTGAGTTTTATAGAACAATATAGGGGGGTCTACGGGGTCTATACTTTTTAAGGGGTCTACAATGAACCTCACCCTATATATATATATATATATATATATATATATATATATATATATGTATATATGGAGAAGATCATTTGAGAACTAATTGGTTTTGAGAACTTTTGAGAACCAATTTAAGCCACTCGCTTATATATATATGGAAAACCCTCCTAAGAATTATAGTGGTCCCCACTTGAAAGTAGTGGTTGAGATTTTAGTTATTAAAAGTATTCAAAATAATAAGTCCTCATTTGTAGGGGTGTTCATCACCAGATAACCGGAATTTTGGATATCCAAATTTCGGATACTAGATTTCACTATCCAAATCCGTATACGAAATTTCGAATATCCGAAATTCGAATTTCTGAAATTTCGGATACGAATACGGATAACGAAAACGGATATCCGAATTGTACATGTTTATTTCATTTAGATAGTTCAAGATAAATAAATGAAGGCTCAAGAACAGAAACTAAAATTTATCTTATTTCTCCTAAATTATTGAAGAGCATATATCGTAAAATTGTTTAGAACCTTACAAGATGATTTGAAAAAAAATAAGAACATAAATCTTATTTCACCTAGAACTGAAGTACATAAATCAATCTCATTTCACCCAAATCGGAACTGTTAACAAAAACATATTAGAAAAAGATGAGACCATAGGCCATCGATCATGACGCTTCTCAAATCTGTGTAAAATACTGATTAAACTCATTTACATATCACAACTCTATGTGTGTGAATCACGATGAAGATCTGTAAGAAGGGGTCGATGTTCCGGAATGGATGAGATCAACAAGTCTGGACTAGAGGAAGTGACAGTTCGCTCGTGCCTAGTTGGAGGTCGTCGGTAAAGGTTACCGTCAGAATGATGGTGGCACAATGGATTTTGGTTAGAGGAAGGATAGTTGCGCAAAAGATTTAGGGATTCAAAGTTTGCCGGCGTCGATTTTGGTGTCTGATATTAACACTAATATTTAAATGTATTAATGAATATATATTATATATATTATTTGAAAATTTAAAAAGAAATTAAAAAAATATTTTGGATTTTCGGAAATCCGAAAAAATCTAAAAACACTATCGGAATCCAAATCCGAAAAGCCGGATATCCGAAATTCGGGTATCCGAATTTTCGGATATTTTAGGATTCAGAATTTCGGATATTTCGGGTTCGGTTTAGAATTCGGATTTTTTGAACACCCCTACTCATTTGAACCTAACTGTGACATCCGAGAATTTCAAGGTTTACTTCCGTTAGACAATTCCGTTAGTTACGTTATAAGTGTTAACTTAGTAACTAATGCTTAACTAGGCCGAATACGTCCACGACCTTTGGTTGATCACCAAACCCGCCCATATGTGTTATGTGTTCATTTACTTATAGTCATTATGTGCAATGTGATTTAAATACATGATTTAGTATTGTGAATAGCTTGACAACCCATGAACTGTACTTAACTTGTTTAAAATGTAAACTATTCACTTTCGGGTTTCCAGCGAAACTACCGGGCGAAACAATAGTGTCGCCCGGCTAGTCTACCCTCTGACTACCAGAGCCAGTTTCGCCTGGCCAGCGAAACTGCCAGCGAAACTAGCCTCTGATATATAATATCTTAATAAAACCCTAGTTTCTCCATTTGCCTCCTTTACACAAAAACACACACACACTCCATCTTTCTCCTGGAAATCTGGTCAGTCGAGATTCACACCGAGCCATCGAGATCTCAGCCCCGAACCATCATCCATCAAGCTTGGAGATCGAACCGTGAGTCCCAAAACCACCATTTTTATGTTTTCTATGTGTTTTACTTAAAAAGCATGACCAAACCTCCATGGAATCACTTGATCTTCTGATATGTTGCTTAGGATTGCTAGATCTGTTATAAAGTCAGTAACTTTACGTGTGAAATCCATCCATGATGAAGATTTATGCTAGATTAGGTCATTTTAGGTTAAAATGTGTTTTTGGTGATTTGATGATGAAAATGCATGCTAAAGGTGTTAAAATGACTCCTGTGATGTTGGTAAATGGTTATGTATGCTAGATAATGAATTGCATGTAATATGGAAGCTGTTAGATTGATTTTTAGGCTGATTCATGTGTTTTTCGCGACCAGCGAAACTAGCCTGTTCTCTGGGCGAAACTATATAGCGAAACTATGTATATATCCTTCCAGCGACACTATACAGCGAAACTATAGTGTCGCCGGGTAAACCAACCAGACCTGTCCGAACGAAACTACCGAGCGAAATACCCTGAACGAAAGTTCAAACCAGTTTCGGGCGAAACTAGGCTAGCGAAACTGTGCCAACAGTTTCGAGCGAAACTAGCCTAGCGAAACTGTGTCATCGGGTATTGCCTAGCGAAAGTGCTGCCCGTGCACACAGCGAAACTGCCTAGCGAAACTACTAGCGAAACTGAGACCAGAATCCAAACTTGTGCAATTTGCTTGAATGTTATGCCATGACTTACATGATTATGCCATGATGATACATGCTTTGATTTCTGATGTATATGAACCCTTGTTTATGGTCAACCATCGGTGTCGTGTGTCGGTATGTCGAGTCATAGTTCCAACGTGCTATGTTATGGGCCATAGTGACGTTAAGTAAAGATTAGACACAAAACTAATACTTAAGACCTAAACGTGTTCATAGGTCTTCGTTAAGCAAACTTAGATTATATAGCAAGTGTAGCAGTGCAACCCAAGGTGAGTGTCACTAACCCAATTACCGTGAACCCGCTTGGGTCACACCGAACAACTAAATAAAAACAATGCTGACAACTTCGAGAGTGCTAGGCACCTCCACGATAAACTTGAAAACTTGGAGTGCTCGGCACCCACTTGATGAACTTGAAGTGCTTTATGGGAAGCACTTGTGAATTACTTAAACAACCATTTCTGAAACGAAACTGAAAACACTTTTGAGATTCACGAGAATCCGGTAAACCTTTTTAATATGGCTAGTGTAGGTTAAAGTCTAAACCACATGATATCACATGATTTCTAAGGATGCCTTGAAACTTAAAAGTCCTCAACTAAATTGTACCATTAATTGTAAAGCGAGGGGATGTTGGGTAGATCTACTGGAGTTTGACAAACTCCGCCCCGTGGCACGGGGAGTGCACGGAGGTACAATATCAGCCTATCTGACCGTGATCCCGAGAGGACATGGGGGAGGCAAATCCGCGATGACGTAGGTCCGCAAATCCTGATGGCACGGCCACTACAATAATAGTCAGCTTTGGTACAAACTTCCTTAGTGCATGGAACAACGGATTAGCTACCCGCGATATCGGTTGAGCACTTTAACTATACAAAACTAGTACATACCCGATAACGTAGGTTACGGACAATACTTTTACTAAACCACAATAATATGATTTTGGATATCACTAAGCATTGTTTTTCACAAATGAATATTTCATAAGTATATGTTGACTCGATTATGATTATGAGACCGGGCCAATGCGTGACATGCCCACTGTGAACTCACCAACCGTTAGGTTGACACTTGCGTGGTTTAAACTTTTGCAGATCGCTAAGGAGTATCCGGAGCGGGTTGGCATGGCACACGAAGACATCTTATTTTTACTTAAACTAAATTGAGAATTTAAAGCACTGATTTTGTAAAGCACGTGGTTAGTGCTAAAGACAATGTTTTTCCGCTGCGTACTGTTAAACTGTTTTTATTATTAATGTTTGGACTTTACTCTGATTCGTTTAGTATTTGTAACTAATGGTTGTGGTCCTGGTCTGGTCGCACCCCTTAACGGCATAAACTCCGTTAGTGGTTAATTGGGGGGTGTGACACTAACCCTATATATATATATATATATATATATATATATATATATATATATATATATTTGATATGCATTATATTGTTCGCTTCTTTTCGATAATCGCTCGGATTCGGCGAAACGTGTTATCCTCGACTTGTTCCGGACTTCATGATCATTCGTTTTCATCATTTATGTTAGGCTTAGTCGTTTTCTAGTTGAACACACACTTATACGTGTATGCTCGTTAGGTGACTGATTGCTTTCACAAGACCCGTTCTTGCTATTTGTTGTACTGTTTAACTAGAATTTTTGTTGTGCAACCTAAGGTGAGTTTCATGGCCTCACTTTACTCTTTTCTTTTGGGGCAGAGACCATGCAAAATTACTTACTGTTTATAGACAGCTTTTATATTTCCAGCATATCACATGTACTATATTTGCTTAACACCAAAAACTAAGTTCTTACAAATTGAACCGTTAATAGTAAAAAGCGAGGTAATGTTGAGTAGTACTACTGGGATTTGACAAACCCCTCTCAGCGGGCACGAGATGCACCACCCGACTGGCGGTCAGACTGAGAGCAATATTAGCCTATACGTACTGTGGTTTCTGGTGAGACACGGGGAAGGCAAAACATGCAAGGAGGATTCCTGTAACTTATTAGTCAGCCTCGTTTGTGAACTATCTAGTGACATGAACACTTTAGGCTATCTACCTACGATATGGAAATACAATACAAACTATACAACTTATTTATGGACTGTATAATTGTTAGGTCCATAGACTGAAACATAACTTGATATCAGAACCTGTGAACTCACCAACCTTTGGTTGACACTTTCTTTCAAACATGTTTCTCTCAGGTCACAGGTGTTCGAGTATCACGAGTACGCATGCATGAGTCTTTAAAAACCCTTTTAATGTCTTTGAGCAAGCTACGTCACCTTGGGTGATAATGTTTTTACATTAGCACTTTCATTGTAATTACGCTTCCGCATTTATAAAACTCTGAATTTATATTTCAATGAAATATGAAATGTTTTTTTAACAATTACTAGTTGTTTGGTGTAACTAATGGACTGCGATCCTGATTTGTCATGCTCTATGCGGAGGTATTCAGCGTGTGAATTTTTGGGGTGTGACATACAGACCAATGCTCATACACCGGAGTCGGAACCCAAAGGCCCGACACACCACCAAGGAAATTACCTAAAACAACTACTGTGGTTGGTGGGCACAGGCCGGATGCCAGACTTGCAACGCTCTACTTTGGGCTCATCGCATTAGTTATCGTTCACTAGTGAATAGATCTACTTTGGGCTCATCGCACTAGTGAATAGATCTACTTGGGTTGACGCCCCTGTCCTAGCTGGTCGTTCCAGTTCTGACTCCGTGTTAACAAGTCACGGGGTACATGTCAGTTATTCTTTGCCAGTGGTATTTCTTAGGGGAACTTACCAAAAGGTTAGTAAATCAGTTAGTCTTCAAAATCAAGGACCAGGTAGATCAATGCAATCCACAGTAACCACATATAATATCTTGTATGGTATCAAAACTGTTTACAAATGCATTTTGTAGAGTCATAAACTTGTAAACTCACCAACATTACGTTGACCCTTTCAAACTCATGTATTTCTCAAGTAACTAAGTTCGCTCTCGGTGTGCAAATGGGAAGTCTATCAAACAACAGGGCCTGCATTAGGAATGAAGTCATTGTCACCTTTTACTATCTAAATAATCATGAACAATCGTACTTCTTATCGTAATGTTCTTGTTTCAGTATTGTAAGACAATGTTATCTTTTATATAATCCGCTGCAACTTTGATAACATACTTGGTTTTCAAACGTAAACGAAACTGTTAGAAATCGTTCTATCTATCCACGACTATGACCCTATGACGTCACACGCCCACGTAATCGGGAACATCGGGGTGTGACAGATTGGTATCAGAGCCGTGGTTATAGCGAACTAGGTAACAAAAACAAAGAAACCTAGACTATAGCCCGCTTTACGAGACTTTACTATTACTTATGTTTATATTTACTGCTTTACTTGCATATATATATATATATATATATATATATATATATATATATATATATGACTGTTACTGACATTATGTTGTCTTGGAACATGTATCGTAGAGATGACTTCAGAGCACGTCGTTTGCATATCTTCCGGGACAAAGCATAGTGCATCTACACCAAACTACACACCTCTACACCGCACGACATTCTACAGACTGCCACAGACGGCCTACCCGCCGACCCCGCTAACGGAGCGATTCACCACCGGACATCAGACGACACCACCGAGGTTGCCTCTGGAGCCATCGCCGCACCTCTCTCCGCCAACGTTATCGCCATAGCCGAGGCCGACGTCGTTACAGCAGTCGCCATTGCACTTCTTGCCTCCATCGAGGTTCTTCACATGCATGAGGACCCGGATATCTCGCGTGGCCGTACCTGGGGACACGGGGTCTATCGTCGTATCCCTGATGACGGTAGACATGGTTACATGCCACATATAACTGTGGAACTCCCCGAGAAACGCCTCGCCTCTTCTGGACACTCTGACCCGTCTGCTTCAAAGCGGAAGCGGTTGACCGATGCTTGAAACTTCGGATAATTCCTGGATGTCGTACGAGAGTGGCGTATCAGTGAGGGTATCCCTAGCACCCACGAGGTTGGAGAGTCGTCCACTGTAACCTCCACACACCTGAGTATCCCACCTTTGACCAGGGAGCCTGTCACCGAGACAGTCCCGTTCCTCGTAGCCCGCATCTTCCGCCACGAGGATAGGCTAGATACTATAGAGATCGACATTGTCGAGGCGCCAACTTCTGAGGATCTGATGGAGATTGAGATGTGAGTGACCTTAGTAGAAGAGGTCCTAGCCTCTACCATTGCCGATGTAGACACGATAACGGCCCAGATGACTGCAGTTGCTAGTTTAGACGCCGACACCTTCATCCTACAAGACCATCTGGAGTATCGAGTTGTCTCTTTGGAGAACTACATCGCCGCCAACCAAGCCTACCTCGCCACCATCTTCCAGACCTTAGCATTTCTAGCACCACCAGGACCCCCAGCAGAACCTTTTTAGGTATTACATCACTATGGACGTACGTCCACAAATTTAGACATTTTGGGAAACAATTCGGATATGTATGTTTTGACGGGTCAGAGCACCCCTAGCACTACTTATATTAGATATAAATGATGTTGTCGGACCAACTCGAATATTTTGTTTCTTATATGTAAAATCCGTATGTAATGCTAATAGTAATGCTTATGGTTATGCTATGGTTGTTTGGTTGTTTGGTTGAGATGTTGTGATATTATACTTATATACACGACTCTATTTATTATATGTATATATATACCATATGATTTTTCCTATATCTCATCGCTTAGAAAGCCTAGAGTAGATCATGCCTCCCAGACGCAGTACCAGAACCAACACGCCCCCACCAGTGATGAATGCCACCGACGTCGAGGCGCTAATCACTCAACGAGTCGCTGAAGCAGTCGTCGCTAGTGAAACACAACGAGAACACGATAGGCAACACAACAACTCACCCCGCGGTAAGACCGTGTACCCAAAACATTGAAAACATAATATAGACCGTGTACCCAAAACGTTAACAAGTGGCCAAAGTGATCAAACCACGTGTGATGCTCGGAGAGCTTAATATTGTCACATTGTGGGTCTCGAAACGAAAAAACCGAGTGATGAGCCGAAGGGTATACTCGCAAGTATCCGAGCTCGAGATTGATTCATGAGGATGGGTTATGATTTTATGAGTTTATGATTTTATGTAACTAATATAATCATCTGAGAGCCTAAAATGTTTATACAAAGTTAAAAGAAATCACTAGATTTCTTAAACAATAATAAACACTAAAGGACATAATAACTTATACTTATATCATTTCTATTGTTAAACAAGTGGCCAAAGTGAGAGAACCATCCAAACGCTCAAAGACATGTTGTGAGCATGTGTAATTGACTTTATACCCAATTAGGATGACCACCTTCCACTTGCGGAATTCTCCTATAACAATACTTATCACACCAGCATTTAAGTCGCACCGTTCAAGGCACTTTATGGGAGAAAGTGCAGATCCCCACTCTGTTGGACTGAAATTGGAAAAAAGCCAGTTAACAGGTCCCGAGCTAATCTTAGAAACAACCGAGAAGATATTCCAACTCAAGAACCGCCTGAAAGCCGCTAGAGATCGAAAAAAGAGCTATGCCGACAATCGTCGTAAACCATTGAACTTCGAGAAAGGAGGCCACGTCATGCTGAAAGTGTCACCTTGGAAAGGTGTCATCAGATTCAGCAAACAGGAAAACTTAACCCTCGTTACATCGAACCTTTTAAAATCATAGAAACAATTGGCCAAGTCGCCTATAAACTACTTCTACCCGCCGAGTTAAGTAGTGTTCATAACGTTTTTTTTTCATGTCTACAATCTGAAGAAGTGTTTATCCGACGAAACACTCTTCGAAACTCAAGTCGACGAAACCCTTCACTTCGTAGAAGAGCCTGTAGAGATCCTTGACCGTGAGGTCAAAAGATTTAAAACATAGCCGCATTCCCATCGTAAGGATTCGTTGGAACTCTCGACGAGGCCCAGAGTACACCTGGGAACGTGAGAATCAGATGCGTCAAAAGTACCCTCGTCTCTTCACGTATGTCGCCTCCACCAGTACTCGAAACTAAATTTCGGGACGAAATTCCTTCAACTGGGGGAGAATGTGACAACCCGTCCGAAAATACCGGGTCAAACCTATACTTTGACTATATATATATATATACGTATATACATGTGCCTAACTTGAACTAGTAGTGATATTAGTAAATATTGTGGGCGTAAACGTCCACCCTTGACAAATTCCTACGTTCGTATTGGAAAAACAAACCCACAACAAAAAGGAAAAGTTCACCACGAGATCGGTGGAACTTTAATAACAAGAAAAATAAAAATATAAAATGACTTTTATATTTTACCAAAACAGTGTCGTGAGAAATCAAACCGACGCTCGACAAAGCCTTTGAGCGAACGTTTTATTTAAAACTTTAGTTAGTTTTAATAGCATAAAATATTCGAGCTCGAAGCGGATCAAAACAGTTATTTATTTTCCAGACGCGGTACGCGAGCAAATAAAATAAATAAAACTAAAAATTCTAAATAATTAATTTACGACCAAAACAATAATTGTTTAACAATATTTAAGCCTCGTAATTTATTTAGAAACTTGTCTCGACCAAAACGGTAGAACAATTCGGTATTAATCGCCTGCATACCGAATTGGGCCCGACGCAGCCCAATAACACAAAACGAACGAACCTTAAAAACCGTGAGACGGATCTTACTAGAGGTTTGCTTGATCATAGAGTGCACACGAGACGTAAATAAAGTTTGTTTTATTGAAATCAACAAAGACTCAATTACAAACTCTCTAATCAGCTCTCTAGAGTAACACTCTCAAAACACATAGTTAAGATCTGGTTTCTCTCTACTCGTCCCTCTCTGTTCTGAATTACAAGACAAAAGTTCCTATATATATTCGACTGGCCGAACTCCGTCCAAACCCCAGGTTCGGCCAGTCCGAACTCCAGGTTCGGACCTGGTTCAGCAAGCAGCTTGAACTTGTCTTTATAACTTCACATCATCTCATTCAGATACTTCACATAACGCACAGATTAGGTATCAACAGAACCGAGCCTAAAAACATTACCCGACGAGACAACCGACAATTTAAAACTCTTTCATATTGAACCCAACTAATTTTGGTGAATAACGAAACAAATCGCGCAAAAATCAGAGAAAGTCCCGCATACCGGCCCGACACAAATTACAACGGCCCAATAACCGTTTTATAATTTTCGGCCCGTTCAAAGTTCCCGTCAACTTTTTAGTGATTATTTTATGGAAACACTATATTTTATATATTGTA
>JBCNJP010006986.1:0-40189 GCA_039602395.1 Deinandra increscens subsp. villosa | reverse complement strand
ATTAATATTTACATACCGAAAGTTCAAATATAAATGGCATTTTGCCTACAAAGAGTATGAAGCCATTTGGAGAGAGTTGATCTAGGTAAGGGTGATTATATTTTACATAACATAAAAATAATTAAGTTTTGAATTGTAAAATTTGATCCATTTTAAAAATGGGTCGTGTTATGATTGACCCGTTTAAAAAGGATCATATTCGGGTTGGCATAGAAAACATGTTTATTCATAAAAGTAAAATTTTATTTTCCCTCTTTCAAAAACTACATTTTAAATTGAGCGTTTATTTTAAAAATTAGAATTGATTTACTTCTAACCGTCCCACTTCATTTCTTAATTGAAGACTATTTTTAAAAATTAGAATCAAGACACTTTATTTTCTAAATTTGATCGATTCTCTATTGTTTAATGGAAAATTGGAAATAAATAATCCCAAGTTTTCATGTTTGGCCGGCAATAATCCCAACTTTTAAAATAGCTCTCAGTGGTCCCAAGTTTCACTATATTTACCTGTAATGGTCCCATCATTAAAATCACTAACTCCGTTAACTCCCTTGATGATGTGGATGGCACGTAGGTTAATAGGGGATTTCAAAATTAGTGATTCATTTCCTAATTCCACCACTATCTTCAAAAGTTCGATTTGATTTATGTTTAAATTTGATTTGGATTTCAATTGATTTTAATATTTATATGGTTAGTTATAATAGTTTTATTTATTTGTTAAAATGGGTTAAATGGGTTGCGGTGGGTTGAACCGTATTTATACCTGTCATGTTAGGGTTGAAATCCTCAATCTGTTTAAAGATATTGGTCATGTTCAAGTTACAAAATATAACCCGCAAACCTGCAACCCGTCAACCAACTAATCGACACAATCGACACCCCTAGATCTAGGGAATGAATGGTTAAGACCTAATTCAATTTCAAAGAGGATATTTTAAGCGTGAAAAATGTTAGAAGGTAAAATTGATATAGCCTAGAATTGTTACTTTTTTCAAGTTCTCCAATTTTGTTTAAACTCCTATAACTTTTTTATACGACTTTTTTTTAAGTTACACCATAAAATCAAAAATTTTATTCTCTTTAATTTAAGTATAATATTGCTATACTTTTCTTTTATAGGAAAACTTTTTATTTTTAAATTTATGTGTATGCTTTCGTATAACTTGCGTAATTTTCTCCTATTACACATTTATCAACTTTGACATTCTCTCCTACTTTTACACGTGTTAGTCCATGAGTCATCCCCACACGTGTTTTACATCTCCCTTGCGTATATGTTATCTTTCCAATTTCCTTCTCTTCGTTTTTCTTTTCATAACCGTCAAAGTCCATTTTCCTTCATCCTGCCTGAGTGCCTTCTACAATCCCCTGTATGTACATTGAATATTTCATTCTTCAATTAATTTCTTTGCATTCTAACTTTCAATAAAGTATCTACTTCGTACTTTTGAAGGCGATAGTGCGAATCCCCCTTCATCGTGCATTCTACGATCCCAGGATTGTCAATTTTACAATCCATTCTCCTCTCTCGCTTTCGGAATTTCCGGAATTTCCGTAGCGATGTAAATTGATTTGCTTCGTAACCTTTTTGTTTGGTTAGGGTTTTAATCTGTGTCTGCGTTATTATCCTTCATACCTTTTCCAATTAGGATTTCTGGGTTTACCAAATTTCAATTCAATTGGGATTGATTCAGAAGTCACTTCAATACTTTAATTTTTTGGTGTTTCCAATTTGGTCAAGAATTTTGATTTCTTAGTATTACCGCTCACATTCTTCATACCCTTTTCCAAATTTCAAGTGAGTTCTCCTAATTCAATGATAATTTAATCTTATCATTGACGAATTTTTGGAACTTTCTGTTGATGAAAAGATTTTTTTATAAATTTCTCTTACAAGTATAACTAATTGAATTTTCAAAACTATTACTTAATCCTTAAGAAAATTTTGTGTTCCTTTGTTTGATCACACAAATTCATTGTTGCTTTTATCACTCAATACTTTTTATTTGCAGTACTTTTCATACCCTTTAAAACCTTCATTTTTCACCAACATACTTTTTACTAACATTGTCAACAGATTTCAAGTTGTTATTGATTCTTTTGGAGAAAAAAGAGTAGGAATATGATGTATCTAACAATGTTGGTATAGATACTACATGTTCTTATTTCATTTGTGTTTATATTTTTACAATTTTCTTAGTTTAGATTTGGTATTTTGGTACCCTATATTCCTATGTATGAACATCAATCCACATTTTGCCTTTCTACTCTGTCTTTTGAATGAATAAACATTGACCTTAGTAATATTTGTTTTTCTATATTTATTTTTTCTTTATTGTGACATCCGAGAATTCCAAGGTTAACTTCCGTTAGACAAATTCCGTTAGTTACGTTATAAGTGTTAAATTAGTAACTAATGCTTAACTAGGCCGAATACGTCCACGTCCTTTGGTTGATCACCGAACCCGTCCATATGTGTTATGTGATTATTTATGTATTGTCATTATGTGCAACGTGATGAAAACGCATGATTTAGCATTAGGAATAAAATGAAAATTTGCCTTTCTTGGTTGCCAGCGAAACTAACGGGCGAAACTATAGTGTCGCCCGGTAGTCGGTTAAACTATCGGATCTCATGAGATCAGAGACAGTTTCGCCTGGCCAGCGAAACTAGCCAGCGAAACTAGCCTCTGATATATAATGGCATAAAACCCTAGTTGTCTCATTTGTTGCACCATTTCTCTCAAACACACACACTCACTCTCCTGGAATCTGGTCAGCCGAGAAAACCACCAAAGAAACACCATCTCAGCCTCGAGACAACATCTATTTGGATCCTAGATCGAATCGTGAGTCCCAAAAACCTTTATTTATGCTTTTCTATGTGTTTCTCTTAAAAAGCATGCCTAAACCTCTATGGAATCACTTGATCTGCTAGTATGCTGCTTAGGGATGCTAGATCTGTTATAAAGTTTGTAACTTTACGTGTGAAATCCATCCATAATGAAAATTCATGCTAGATTAGGTCATTTAGGGTTTTAAATGTATTTTGGTGATTTGATGATAAAAATACATGAATAAGGTGTCAAAACTGCTTCTATGATGTTGGTAATTGACTATGTATGCTAGATAATGAATTACATGAAATATGGAAGCTGTTAGATTGATTGATTTTTAGGCTGATTTACGTGTTTTTCGCGACCAGCGAAACTGTACTGTTCTCTGGGCGAAATTGCTTAGCGAAATTATGTATATCTTCATCCAGCGACACTATGGAGCGAAACTGTAGTGTCGCCGGGTAAACCAACCAGACCTGTCCGAACGAAACTACCGAGCGAAATTCCCTGAACGAAAGTTCAAACCAGTTTCGGGCGAAACTAGGCTAGCGAAACTGTGCCAACAGTTTCGAGCGAAACTAGCCTAGCGAAACTGTGTCATCGGGTATTGCCTAGCGAAAGTGCTGCCCGTGCACACAGCGAAACTGATTAGCGAAACTGCTAGGGAAACTGAGACCAGAATCCAAACTTGTGCAAATTTGCTTGAATGTTATGCCATGACTTACATGATTATGTTATGATGAAACATGCTATGATTTCTGTAATATGTGAACCCTTGTTTATGATCAACCATCGGTGTCGTGTGTCGTTATGTCGTGTCATAGTTCCAACGTACTATATTATGGGCCATAGTGACGTTAAATAAAGATTAGACACAAAACTAATACTTAAGACCTAAACGTGTTCATAGGTCTTTGTAGGTCCGAAATCAACCAAACAACACGATATCTAGACAAATACGAGTGCGGAATCCTCGTACAAGCTTGATTCAAGAACAATAGTGGAAGAATAGACGAGATCTTGTGAAAAGATGAAGTCTTGAATGATGAAAACCCACTAAAGGAAGCTGATCGTAAACACTATGTAGAACACAGAAATCGTAAACTGTGAAATATGTATAGAAAAGCTTAAGGAAACCGATTACAATGAGGTGGTATTTATACCACCTCATACAAAAACTTGGGCCAATCATAAACACTAATCTAGCCCAATCATAATCATTTAAATGGCCCACATGGCCTATTAACTAAGCTAGATTAAGCCCAAATACAAAAGCCCACTAATGTTCATGCCTTACATAATATAGCCCTACAATCTTCCCCTAGGCATGAACCATTAGACCACTTCACGGCAGCAGCAAGTCAAACCTGAAAGATGTTTGAACGTTGTTCGACCACCATCCGTTCTCTACAATCTTCTTCGCTGCTCCATCAAATATGCCAACCCTTATAGCATTCGCCATATCATTCTCGTCTCCAAGTATGGGTTGGGTGGCCAGAAGCTTGATATCTCTCTCACCAAATCTAAGCAAATCCACCGGGTCATAAAATCTGAATTGACGCATCGGCTTGCAGAGAACCACCACTTCATGTGTTGTTGGATCGTAATACCAGCAATCAAAGTTTCTTATCAGTGTTTCATCCTCGATCTCATCCAACATATTAATCACCCTTGTGCGCTTAGTTGGTGGCCTCCGTGCTTCTCCAATAGACTCCCCTGTCACAGGGTCAGTCCCGGTCTCTCTCCACCTGACCTCCTTCAGCTCGAAATCTCTGAAATCATTCTCCATGTGGCCTAGCAGATTATCTCTGATCTGATTACCTTCTGGTCCATTCCACCTGTTAATAAATGGAGCTCTCAGAAGACTCCTGATCTCAGGCTCAGTCCAGGAGTGGAATTGAGCACGTGAAGAGTAGTACTCCACTGGACTATAACCGTCACGGATCACGGCAAAGATTTTCTTCTCCATATCGTAATGCCAGCATAAGATAGTCTCACGACTCCCACGTCTATCAATTGAGCTTTCACCAACGTCAATGGTGTACTGTGTGGGAGCTGGTCCTTGGAAAAACTCCTTGAACCAGTTATCGTGGAATCTTGGAGCCTTTGAGATGATCCTGCCACAGTGGGCGTAATCCGGCATCACTATATTCTCATATCCTTCGTCAGTCTCCATTGCATCAGCAGCTTTGTGACACCCGAGAATTTCAAGGTTAACTTCCGTTAGACAAACCCGTTAGTTACGTTATAAGTAGCTAATGCATAACTAGGCCGAATACGTCCACGACCTTTGGTTGATCACCGAACCCGTCCATATGTGTTATGTGTTCATCATTAATTGTCCTTATGTGCAATGTGATTTAAATACATGACTTATTATTGTGAATAGCATGATTAATTGTAAATACTTGATTATGTGAAAATTGCCTGAATTTGGTAGTCAGCGAAACTACCGAGCGAAATTACAGATTCGCCCGGTAGCAGGCTAGACTGATCAATGTACCCGAGATCAGAGCCAGTTTCGCCAGCCAGCGAAACTACCAGCGAAACTAGCCTCTGATATAAATAAACATAATGAACCCTAGTAGCCTCATTTGCTCAAACACACAACAAACACACACACACTCTCTGAGATTTCTGGACCAGCCGAGAATACCATCAAGAGACCAAGATCCCAGCCTCTAGACCATCATCTCTTCTCCTCTATCGATTCTAGGACCAACCGTGAGTCCCAAAAACTATGTTTTATGTGTTTTCTACATGTTTTCTTCTTAAAGCATGCTCAAACCTCCATGATATTGCTTGATCTTCTGTATGTATGCTTTAGGATGCTAGATCTGTAATAAAGTTGATAACTTTGCTTATGAAATCCAACCATGCTAGAGATTTACGCCATTTTAGTCATTTTAGGGTTTTATATGTGTTCTTGGTGATTTAATGACAAAATGCATGTTAAACGTGTTAAAGTTGCTTGATTTATGTTAGTAAATGCCCATAGATCCTAGATAATGAATTGCATGTATGATCAGAAGCTGTTAGGTTGATTTTTAGGCAAATCCGTATGTTTTTCGCGACCAGCGAAACTGGTGTTCTCTGGGCGAAACTAATTAGCGAAATTGTATCTCCTTCCAGCGACACTGACCAGCGAAACTATAGTGTCGCCGGGTAACCTGACCAGACCAGCTCGAGCGAAATTATCGAGCGAAATACCTGAACGAAAGTTCAAACCAGTTTCCCTGCGAAACTAGGCTAGCGAAACTGCGTCAGCAGTTTCGGGCGAAACTAGCCTAGCGAAACTGTGTCACCGGGCATTGCCTAGCGAAAGTGCTGCCCGTGCACCTAGCGAAACTGCCTAGCGAAACTATGCTAGCGAAACTAAGACCTGACCTAAAAACCAAGCTTGTGAAATTTGCTTAAGTGTTATGCCATGACTTGCATGATTTTCCCATGATGAAACATGTTTGATATCTGATTCATATGAACCCTTGTTTATGATCAACCATTGGTGTCGTGTGTCGGTATGTCGAGTCATAGTTGCAACGTGCTATGTTATGGGCCATAGTGACGTTAAGTAAAAATTAGACACGAAACTAATACTTAAGACCTAAACGTGTTCTAGGTCTTCGTTAAACAACATACTCGGATACTTAACAAGTGTAGCAGAGCAACCCAAGGTGAGTGTCACTAACCCGCTTACCGTGAGTCCGTTTGGGCCACACAGAATAACTTAACGAAAAACAATGCTGACAAACTCGAGAGTGCTAGGCACCTCACTGATAAACTTGAGAACTCGGGATGCTCGGCACCCACTTGATGAACTGAAGTGTTTTATGGGAACACTTGTGAACTTTGAACAAACTGATTTTCTGAAAACAAAACTGAAACGTTTTAATATGGCTAGTGTAGGTTAAAGTCTAAACCATATGATATCACATGTTTTCTAAGGATGCCTTATAACTTAAAAGTCCTCAACTTAATTGTGCCATTAATTGTAAAGCGAGGGGATGTTGGGTAGATCTACTGGAGTTTGACAAACTCCGCCCCGTGGCACGGGGAGTGCACGGAGGAACAATATCAGCCTATTTGACCGTGGTCCCGAGAGGACACGGGGGAGGCAAAAACCGCGATGACTATGTCCGCACTGTACGGGATGGCTCGGCCCCCACAAAATAAGTCAGCTTTGGTACAAACTTCCTTAGAGCATGGAACAACGGATTAGCTACCCGCGATATCGGTTGAGTCCTTTAACTTTACGGAACTAGTACATACCCGATGACGTGGTCACGGACAAAACATTTATAAACTGAGAATTAAGTTACAAGCATTGCTTTTCACAAATGAATATTTTGTAAGTACATTTTGATACGAATTACGATTATGAGACCGGGCCAATGCATGACAAGCCCACTGTGAACTCACCAACCGTTAGGTTGACACTTGCGTGGTTTAAACTTTTGCAGATCGCTAAGGAGTATCCGGAGCGGGTTGGCATGGCACTTGAAGACCTTTGTTTTGATTTAAACTAAATTGGGAATTTAAAACAATGTTTATGTAAAGCACGTGGTTAGTGCTAAAGACAATATTTTATTCCGCTGCGTTGTGTTTAAAACTTTGATTTATAACTTGTGTTTGAACTAACCCTGATTCGTTTAGTATTTGTAACTGTGGTTGTGGATCCTGGTCTAGTCGCGCCCCTTAACGGTATAAACTCCGTTAGTGGTATTTTGGGGGTGTGACAGATTGGTATCAGAGCCATAGGTTGCAGAGAACTGGAATCATTTTTGAAAACGATTTGGAAACTGCAACTTGAAAACCTTGGTTACAAAACGAACAAACAAATTCCCAAAGACAAAATTTTTACGTGCCAACCTGGGATACTCGCTCTGCTGTGTAAGTAAAAGCTTAGTACGTACAGATATATGTATATATATATATATAAGTATATATATAGACCGTGTCTAAGTAGTCTAACGGAAGGACCTTAGGAAATTTTCACACACGAATACGAAACGCGAACTCGCAAATACGCACACTACTCTGGGGAAAGCGACAACGAAACGATGCTACACGCTACGTCCTGATTTCTACTACGACGACTACGCCGACGGTGACTTTATGGGAAGCCGACCTTCGACGATAGCATTTACGACGTTCTTCGACGACGCCTCGATTTTGCACAAAAATTTTCTGGACTAATAGTGGGATAACGGGAACTGGCTAACATACATATTATGGGATATGTATAAGAATATAACTGTGACTGAACATTGGCTACTTTAAACTGTTCAGCAAGATGTCTGGAAGAGGAAACGGAAGAGGCGGTATTAACATGACGCCTGCACAGCTGCAAGCGATGATTGCTGAGCATGTGCAAGCCGCGGTGGCAGCCGTCCAAGCTGCATATGCCGCACAGGGTAACTATTATGCCGGTTAAGGCACAAAGCAATTATATCATGACCTGTTTAATTTTGAAAAATCCGAACTATTTATGCATCAGGAAACCAACACCACTGTACGTTCAAGTCCTTCATGGACTGTAAGCCGATGACGTTTTCCGGCGATGAAGGAGCTGTAGGACTCCTCCGATGGATTGAGAAGTCCGAGAAGGTCTTCTCCATGTGTAACTGCCCGGCTGAAAGCAAGGTGAAGTTTGCTACTGGTACTTTCGAAGGAGCCGCACTCTCCTGGTGGAACTCTGAGATCCAGATGATTGGGCTGGACGCGGCCAACAACATGCAGTGGGCAGCATTTAAGGAGCTAATCATGGAAGAATACTGTCCACGTGACCAAGTCAAGAAACTTGAGGGTGAATTTCTGAATTTGAAGATGTCTGGGTCTGAAGTTGAACAGTACACTGCACGATACCATGAGTTTGAAGTCTTGTGCCCCTCAATGGTCGACGCTGAATTCAAACGCATCGAGCGTTACCTGGAAGGCCTCGCGCCTCAGATCAAGGGATTGGTGACTGCCAGCAACCCCGCAAACGTGCAGCAAGCCATTCGTTTGGCTCACAAACTTACTGATCAAGAGGTCGAGAAAGGTACTCTACCTGCGAAGGTCACTGAAAAGACTGCCTTAAGTGGCAAGAGAAAGGCTGAAGATGAAGCTCCTGAAAACTCGATGAATGTTCAAAGTGTGGGTAACAGCACTGGGAGGTCTTTCAACTCCCAAAGCCAAAGCAAGAGGTCGGGGAATAACAGTAGCAACTACCGCCAGGGCGGAAATGGTCAAGGCAACTACAGGGGTAACCTGCCTCTGTGTAACAAATGTGGGAAGCATCATGCTGGTGTTTGTAGGAAGAGCCTGAGTTGTGAAAGGTGTGGCAAGGGAGGCCACGAAGCTAAAGACTGTTGGGCCATTCTACCCGAGCAACAAAATCGCCCCAGAAGGAACAACAACAATAACAACTATGGGAACAATCGGGGAAATGGGAACAATGGTCAGAACCAGAACAACAATGGGGGAGCACGTGGCTGCTTTGAGTGTGGTGCTCAAGGTCACATTAAAAGAGACTGCCCTCAGCTGAGAAGACAAGGGAACGGAAACCAGGGAAATAACGGTGGGAATGGTAACGGCGGAGGTAATGGTAATGGGAATGGCAATGGTAATGGTGGAAACGGGAATGGTGGAAATGGTCGAGGTCGAGCTTTCGTCATGGGCCAGGGTGAAGCTCGCAATGACGCCAACGTGATCAATGGTAAATTTATTTTGAACGGTTTCTTTGCTACTGTTTTATTTGATTCTGGTGCTGAGAAAAGTTTTATTTCCACTAAATTTGCTAGAATAATTAATGCTAAACCGATTGCCCTAGACGCTAAATATGTGGTAGAACTAGCAAATGGTAAACTTCATGATACTACTCAGATAGTTAAGGATTGTAAGCTAGAACTAGCGGGCCATACCCTAGGAATTGACCTTATGCCTTTCCCAATTGGTAGTTTCGACGTTATAGTAGGAATGGATTGGTTATCCGAAAATCGGGCTGAAATTTTATGTAAGGAAAAAGTGGTTCGTATTCCACTCGAAGACGGCAAAGTATTAACGGTTCAAGGTGAAAAGGGTGGAGCAGTAACTGGCATTATTTCATTTCTTAAAGCTCAGAAATGCCTCCGTAAGGGTCACTTCGCGATTCTTGCAAACGTCACTGACACGACACATCCCGAGCGCAAAATTGATGATTACCCGATAGTTCGCGACTTCCAAGACGTATTTCCTGAAGATCTGCCTGGTTTGCCTCCGTTTCGACAAGTTGAGTTTGGGATTGATTTAGCTCCAGGTGCCGCTCCGATCGCACGCGCACCTTACCGATTGGCTGTAAGTGAACTCAACGAACTCTCCTCACAACTGCAAGAGCTACTCGACAAGGGGTTTATTCGTCCAAGTTCGTCTCCATGGGGAGCTCCGGTACTGTTTGTTAAGAAGAAGGATGGAACGTTCCGCATGTGCATTGACTACCGAGAACTTAACAAAGTTACGATCAAGAATCGGTATCCACTTCCTCGAATCGACGATCTCTTCGATCAGCTGCAAGGTTCAAGCTACTACTCAAAGATCGATCTACGGTCTGGTTATCACCAACTTCGCGTTCGTGAAGAGGATGTTCCTAAGACTGCTTTTAGAACTCGGTATGGTCACTACGAGTTCCTGGTTATGCCGTTTGGGCTAACCAATGCACCGGCTGTGTTTATGGATTTGATGAATCGAGTGTGCAAGCCGTACCTCGATAAGTTTGTAATAGTCTTCATCGACGATATTTTGATCTACTCCAAGTCAAAGGAAGAACACGAGGAGCATCTGCGACTTATATTGGAATTGCTCCGCAAGGAACAGCTCTACGCCAAGTTTTCGAAATGCGACTTTTGGATCCGCGAAGTCCAGTTTCTTGGACACATTGTAAATGAGGAAGGAATTCATGTCGATCCAGCCAAA
The DNA here is from genome assembly GCA_039602395.1 of Deinandra increscens subsp. villosa. Taxonomy (NCBI): domain Eukaryota; kingdom Viridiplantae; phylum Streptophyta; class Magnoliopsida; order Asterales; family Asteraceae; genus Deinandra; species Deinandra increscens. Next base: position 29,417 of record JBCNJP010006986.1, on the reverse strand, counting down.
GTGGAAGCAATAAAGAACTGGTCTACCCCAAGAGCGCCAACAGAAATCCGACAATTTTTAGGACTTGCCGGATATTATCGAAGGTTTATTAAGGGTTTCTCTCAACTGGCTCAACCCTTAACGGCCTTAACGCACAAAGGAGTGCAATACAGATGGGGTGAAAAGGAAGAGCGCGCATTCCAAACGCTCAAAGATATGTTATGTTCGGCTCCAATTCTTGCGTTACCCGATGGAATTGACGATTTTGTGGTTTACTGCGATGCATCGATTCAAGGACTCGGTTGCGTGTTGATGCAACGAGATAAAGTGATTGCCTATGGGTCCAGGCAACTAAAGGATACTGAAAAGAATTATACAACGCATGATTTGGAAATGGGAGCCGTTGTTCATGCACTCAAGATTTGGAGACATTACCTATATGGAACAAAGTGCACAATATTCACCGATCATAAAAGTTTACAGCACATCTTTGATCAGAAAGACCTCAACATGCGGCAGACGAAGGTGGGTTGAATTACTAAATGATTATGATTTGGCAATTAAGTATCATCCTGGAAAAGCCAATGTCGTGGCCGATGCCTTGAGTCAGAAAAGAGTACGAAAAGCCTCGAAGGGTACGAGCGCTACAACTTACAATTCACTCAGGATTACCGGATCGAATCCGTGACTGCCAACGAGAAGCTTTGAAAGCAGAGAACTTCGCAGCTGAAGCACTACGTGGTGTAGATGGCCATTCTGAAGTTAAGTCCGATGGACTCACGTATTATAATGACAGAATCTGGGTTCCTATGTTTGGAAATCTCCGTGAGCTCGTGATGGACGAGGCTCACAAGTCAAGATATTCGGTGCACCCTGGATCGGATAAAATGTATCAGGACTTGAAGAATCTTTATTGGTGGCCGAATATGAAAGCCGACATTGCTCGATATGTGGCTAAGTGTTTAACATGTTCAAGGGTCAAGATTGAATACCAAAAGCCTTCTGGCTTACTGCAACAACCAAAGATCCCAGAATGGAAATGGGAGGATATCTCAATGGATTTTGTAACGGGATTACCTCATCGATCAAATCAACCAGATGCGATTTGGGTTATCATCGATCGGTTAACCAAATCTGCACATTTCATTCCAATGAAGGAAAGTGATAATATGGATAAATTGACAAAGCTGTACATCGACCGAATTGTGAAGCTTCACGGTGTGCCTAAGACTATAATTTCTGATCGAGATCCTCGATTCACTTCCCGGTTATGGCAATCAATGCAGGAAGCATTGGGAACCCGACTAGACATGAGTACAGCTTATCACCCGCAGACTGATGGTCAGACGGAACGAACGATTCAAACCTTAGAAGATATGCTCCGAGCTTGCGTCCTTGACTTTGGAAAAGATTGGGAGACTCACCTTCCACTGGTGGAGTTCTCTTACAACAATAGTTATCATTCAAGTATAGGTGCTGCACCTTTTGAAGCACTTTATGGCCGAAAATGTAGATCGCCCGTATGTTGGGCTGAAACAGGTGAGAAAGGGCTCACTGGACCGGAAGTTATCCATGATATGACCGAACGGATTATTCAAATTAGGCAACGGCTAGCTGCAGCGCGTGATCGACAAAAGAGTTATGCCGACAAACGCCGAAAACCTCTAAAGTTCGAGGTGGGTGACAAAGTATTGTTGAAGGTATCTCCCTGGAAGGGAGTGATACGCTTCGGGAAGCGTGGAAAGTTAAATCCTCGCTACATCGGTCCGTTTGAAATTATTGGGGAAGTAGGCCCGGTGGCCTATCGATTGCAACTCCCTGCTGAACTCGATGGAGTTCACAACGTGTTTCACGTTTCAAACCTAAAGAAATGTCTGGCTGAAGACATCGAAATAATTCCTTTGGAGGAATTGGAAATTGATGAACATCTGAGATTTATCGAGCAACCAGTAGAAATCATGGGACGCGAGGAGAAAGCCCTCAAACGTAGCAAGATTCCGATCGTCAAGGTGCGATGGAACTCAAGGCGTGGACCTGAATATACTTGGGAGCGTGAGGATCAAATGAAGAAAAAGTATCCTCACCTGTTCGAGCAAGCATCCACGGAAACTCATGGTATGATTTAATTTTGGGGACCAAAATTCCTTAACAGGAGGAGGATGTGACAACCCTAAAACTTTTGCTTTCTTTCCCCCAGCGACGATAGCAACGACGACAGCTGATGCTGCGAACGCTACGACACAAGAATAATTTTCGGGACGAAAATTCCAATTTCAGGGGAATGATGTGACACCCGAGAATTTCAAGGTTAACTTCCGTTAGACAAACCCGTTAGTTACGTTATAAGTAGCTAATGCATAACTAGGCCGAATACGTCCACGACCTTTGGTTGATCACCGAACCCGTCCATATGTGTTATGTGTTCATCATTGATTGTCCTTATGTGCAATGTGATTTAAATACATGACTTATTATTGTGAATAGCATGATTAATTGTAAATACTTGATTATGTGAAAATTGCCTGAATTTGGTAGTCAGCGAAACTACCGAGCGAAATTACAGATTCGCCCGGTAGCAGGCTAGACTGATCAATGTACCCGAGATCAGAGCCAGTTTCGCCAGCCAGCGAAACTGCCAGCGAAACTAGCCTCTGATATAAATAAACTTAATGAACCCTAGTAGCCTCATTTGCCTCAAATCACACAACAAACACACACACACTTCTCTGGAGACTTCTGGTCAGCCGAGAATACCATCAAGAGACCAAGATCTCAGCCTCTAGACCATCATCTCATCTCATCTATCGATTCTAGAATCAACCGTGAGTCCCAAAAACTATGTTTTATGTGTTTTCTATATGTTTTCTTCTTAAAGCATGCTCAAACCTTCATGATATTGCTTGATCTTCTGTATGTATGCTTTAGGATGCTAGATCTGTAATAAAGTTGATAACTTTACGTGTGAAATCCAACCATGTTAGAGATTTATGCCATTTTAGGTCATTTTAGGGTTTTAAATGTGTTCTTGGTGATTTGATGATCAAAATGCATGTTAAACGTGTTAAAGTTGCTTGATTTATGTTGGTAAATGCCTATGGATGCTAGATAATGAATTGCATGTATGATCAGAAGCTGTTAGGTTGATTTTTAGGCAAATCCGTATGTTTTTCGCGACCAGCGAAACTGGTGTTCTCTGGGCGAAACTAAGTAGCGAAATTGTATCTCCTTCCAGCGACACTGACCAGCGAAACTATAGTGTCGCCGGGTAACCTGACCAGACCAGCTCGAGCGAAACTATCGAGCGAAATACCTGAACGAAAGTTCAAACCAGTTTCCCTGCGAAACTAGGCTAGCGAAACTGCGTCAGCAGTTTCGGGCGAAACTAGCCTAGCGAAACTGTGTCACCGGGCATTGCCTAGCGAAAGTGCTGCCCGTGCACCTAGCGAAACTGCCTAGCGAAACTATGCTAGCGAAACTAAGACCTGACCTAAAAACCAAACTTGTGAAATTTGCTTAAGTGTTATGCCATGACTTACATGATTATGCCATGATGAAACATGTTTGATATCTGATTCATATGAACCCTTGTTTATGATCAACCATTGGTGTCGTGTGTCGGTATGTCGAGTCATAGTTGCAACGTGCTATGTTATGGGCCATAGTGACGTTAAGTAAAAATTAGACACGAAACTAATACTTAAGACCTAAACGTGTTCTAGGTCTTCGTTAAACAACAATACTCGGATACTTAGCAAGTGTAGCAGAGCAACCCAAGGTGAGTGTCACTAACCCGCTTACCGTGAGTCCGTTTGGGCCACACAGAATAACTTAACGAAAAACAATGCTGACAAACTCGAGAGTGCTAGGCACCTCACTGATAAACTTGAGAACTCGGGATGCTCGGCACCCACTTGATGAACTGAAGTGTTTTATGGGAACACTTGTGAACTTTGAACAAACTGATTTTCTGAAAACAAAACTGAAACGTTTTAATATGGCTAGTGTAGGTTAAAGTCTAAACCATATGATATCACATGTTTTCTAAGGATGCCTTATAACTTAAAAGTCCTCAACTTAATTGTGCCATTAATTGTAAAGCGAGGGGATGTTGGGTAGATCTACTGGAGTTTGACAAACTCCGCCCCGTGGCACGGGGAGTGCACGGAGGAACAATATCAGCCTATTTGACCGTGGTCCCGAGAGGACACGGGGGAGGCAAAAACCGCGATGACTATGTCCGCACTGTACGGGATGGCTCGGCCCCCACAAAATAAGTCAGCTTTGGTACAAACTTCCTTAGAGCATGGAACAACGGATTAGCTACCCGCGATATCGGTTGAGTCCTTTAACTTTACGGAACTAGTACATACCCGATGACGTGGTCACGGACAAAACATTTATAAACTGAGAATTAATTACGAGCATTGCTTTTCACAAATGAATATTTTGTAAGTACATTTTGATACGAATTATGATTATGAGACCGGGCCAATGCATGACAAGCCCACTGTGAACTCACCAACCGTTAGGTTGACACTTGCGTGGTTTAAACTTTTGCAGATCGCTAAGGAGTATCCGGAGCGGGTTGGCATGGCACGTGAAGACCTTTATTTTGATTTAAACTAAATTGGGAATTTAAAACAATGATTTATGTAAAGCACGTGGTTAGTGCTAAGACAATTATTTTATTCCGCTGCGTATGTATTTAAAACTTTGATTTATAACTTGTGTTTGAACTAACCCTGATTCGTTTAGTATTTGTAACTATGGTTGTGGATCCTGGTCTAGTCGCGCCCCTTAACGGTATAAACTCCGTTAGTGGTATTTTGGGGGTGTGACAAGCTTGAGTTCCCTGAGATGAACTCTGACCAGAGGCACCCGTGTTGTTAGGCCCTGCACCATCTGTCAGTTGCATTAACCTTCCTTCTCAGGTCCTTTATCATCTTGTAAAGATATTCCATTCTTTCCTTGTCTGCCACCTCATACTCTCTCATATATTTGCTGCTTGCCTCCTCCTTCTCTCTCAAACGCTGGTTTTCTTCCATGAGAGCCTTGATCTCATTCTGTCTGATCCTATTCTGAGAGATCAGGAAGTTGATCTGAGGATCAGCACTAATCCTCAAATCAACTGGAAGCTCAGCAGCCATCAATGGACGGAAACCTGGAGCCGCGAGTGGTTGGCTGGTCGCGGTAGAGATGCTCACTCTAACCGGACTTGGAACAACGAAGGTGCTCTCAACCTCCAGAAATTGCCTATCTTCACGTACAGGGCTTTGCACGTTCAGAATCGGACTAGCTTGCTGCACAGGGGCAGGTTGATCATCACCATCTTCAGTCTGTGTGAGAGACGGTTGCTCTTGAAGGGCTTCATCAACGGTTTCTTCTTGACCACTGGGACCCTCAGAACTGGGTCCAGTTGGTTGTACAACCAAAAGGCTTGAGCTTGTCTTGGTGAACTTGAACCGTATGCTCCTAGGATCAGATTTCTTTCGCGGAGATGGTTCACGAGCAGGGACGGGTTCTTCTACAAAAGCTTCATCAACGTTTATATTCAGCTCAGGAGGTGTATCATCACTGCCAGACGACCCAATCATATCTTCTCTTGACCTTTTATGGGTTAGTGGCTCCAAGTCCCCATAAATATCATCTTCAGTTATGTCCTGGCCAGAAAGGATGTCATCCATTATATTTTCTTCATCTGAGGGAATGACATCTTCATCTTGAACATTAACAGCTTGAGTTACTGTCAAGTCTTGATCTTCGGCAATTGATGCATTAACTTCAGGAACATCTGCCTCTGGCTCAGAGTCATCCAACACTTGTTCCCGCGCAACTTCAGGGAACGCACCTCTCTTCGTCCATTCCAATCTTCCTTCAAATGTTTGCTTACCTGCTCTATCTTGGGTTTGCAACCCAAAAACCCCATTATCCATGACCTTTACATCAAGCTTCTCAATTCTCTCCTCTATCATCGGATACTTCTTCATTACCACCAGTTGCACAAACCTAGGAGTCATCAAAAATTGCTCTCTGGCGCTCAGCATGGCATTGCCTGCCCAGTCTAGCAGCATCATCTTTGAAAAATTAAACTTCCAATCCAAGGCAAGTGCTACGAGAGCTGTTCCGTGAATGAAATTCAACTGATCGAAACTTGTTCTTTTGCCTAGGAAAGACTTCTGCATGTAATGCGCCAAGCACCTCCAGTAGTGTGGTAGAAGCTTTTTGAAGATTGGCGGAAACTTTCCCTCGTACCCCATTAACTGAGCTCCCGCCAGAACTACCTCCTTTGAGTATGTGATTGGATCAGAAGCTTCATCTGTTATGTTCAGGCCCTGCCTTATGTCTTCTTCCTCAATGACAATTTGTCTGTTATTGACCATTGCAGTAATCCTAGTCTTGTCAGAATTTACCCTGGCAGACCCCCAAAACTCTCTGACCAGCATCTCGTCGATCAGAACATTCGTCCTTAGAGCATAGTTGATCTTGCACGTGTTCATCCCTGCCACCAGTGAGTAGAATAACTCCATGTGTTTTTCTGGTGGGTCCTCCAAATAAGCCGGCATACAGTGGTCTGGTTCATATTTTATATCTCCAATCAACATCTCTTCAGCCATCTGAGAAAGACAAGACATATGCATCAGACATATTCAATCTTTAACAAGCAATTATGATTATTAACCCTTTACTTGTTCTATTGACGATCACATTTTACTTTTGAACTTCACAAAATTTCAATTTGAACATTTTAGGGAAAATAATTGAATTTAGAACACGCTCACAAACACCGACAAACTTTATCTCAAAAACGTTCAATTTTAATGAGATTCTCAAATTTGTTGAGTATTTCAGATTTTAATTCTCATTTTATTAGAGTTTACGATATAAATTATGAGATTACGATACATTAATCGAGTTTACGATTAATCAAATGGGCTTACGATCAGTTTAAAGTTAGCCCAATCGTAATCTATTAGATCCAGTCGTAAACACTTAAGATTAACCCAGGCCCGATCGTAAACAATTTAAACCGTCCAATTACGATCGTAATCTCCTTTTGTCGTTTTCCCTGGTCGTAAACAATCAATCGTGAATAGAAATCGTAAACTCCTTCATCGTCTTCTTCACCGAGATTTGTCGTAAACACCGAAAACTCCATGGATACAACCTGCAACTTTCTTGTAAACTCAATTAAACACAGTAATATTCAAGAATACCACAAATAACTACCTTTAATCACTTCTAAACACAAATCCGACACTAAATCTTCGAGAATCGTCTCGACACAGGTAAAATCTTAAAGAACGACACGTTCTAGGGCTCAAACTGAAAAATCCCTAAAAATGATGGTGAAATCTCACAGATATAGAGATTTGTGTGAGGGTTTTTGGCCGGAAAAGAGAGATGACTGTGATTATGTGCTCGGATTGAATGGAGGAGGTCGGAATCAGACAGTAGAAGATTTTCCGGTGAGAGGAGCGTTGGAGGACGGCGGTTCTAGGGTTTCGTTGGAGGGATCGTAAACGGTTGTAAGGAAATGATTTTCTGAGTCAACCGGATGAAGACGAAGATTTCCGGTTGAAGATATGTTCAAGCGGAAGAACGCTCAAGCGGAAGTTTTGTCAACCGGAAGCTCAACCGGAAGAACATTTCCGGGTGAACTCTTTTATCCAACAGTATAAAGAGTTCAACCGGAAAAGTACAGGAATATTACTTTTGCAGAATTCAGACCTGCAACAACTTTCATTCTTCCAAAGTCAAATCCTAGCCGTCTCCTACTTATAGATAAATGCATTTTGCACATTTCCTCTTTTGTATGTTTACTAATGTTCTTTTAGTAAGTTTATTGTTTGACTTTTATGTACGGTTAGATTAGCCCGTATGAGATCAACGGCTGTAGTTGATCTCCTTAGTACTATTTATAGTTGTTAGCTAGTTCATTCACAAGTACCAGATTTAGTGCTTACACTTGTAACAGTTTGAACTTGAGTTAATGCAAATAGTACCGAGAAATTTATTATCTTGTGTTCACTAGTTTATGCAATCAATACAATCAAACTACAAGTATAAGAAAAACTAAGCTTAAGTAAAAACAAGTATGATACAACTTTATTCCGCATGGTTGTGATCTGCATGTAAAGAGTTCTTGTTTTGATTATTTCTCTGAGTAATCAACGGTCATACAAGTGGTATCAGAGCTTTGGCTCTACACTTTGAAGACTTCTAGTGCTTCAAAGTTGATACTTTACTTGCTCACTTGAGTTTTTACAAGTTTTTTCTGTTTTAAAAACTGTTTTTCACAATGACTGACTTAACTCTTGGTTCACTAAATGGTAGCTCTAACAAACCACCAATTTTCACTCCTGATGACTTTGATACTTGGAAACTCAGGATGGAAGGTTTTGTTAGAAGCCTAGACAGACGCATTTGGAACAGGTTGACTGTAGGTCCTTATAGTCCAACTGTTCAATCTGCTGATGATGCCGAAGTGTATATACCAAAACCACTAGACAAATATGTTGAAGCTGATTATAATGAGCTTGAATTTGATCACAAGGCCTACTGGACACTCCAGGCTGCATTACCCAACTCTATACTGGTAGGGTTTAAGGGATATAAGACAGCAAATGGCTTGTGGAATGCTCTCAGTGAAATGTATGAAGGGTCTAGTGAGGTTAAGGAAAACAAAAAGGATGTTTTGAAACAAAGATATGAAAACTTCACTTACAAAACTGGTGAATCTATGACCAACCAGTATCTTAGATTTGTTTCACTTCTTGATGAATTGCAAAAGGTAGAAGTAACAATAGAACAGGCTGATGCTAACAGGAAGTTCCTGAGATCCTTACCTCCAATGTGGACTGTTTACACAGTAAGCATTAGGGAGTGCAAGGACCTCAAAAAGCTTAAACTAAGTGAACTCCATGGAGTCCTTAGTGCTTATGAAATGGAGCTTAATCTTAAGCAAAATAACTTCCCTGAGGCATCACCACAGTTGCAAACCACTGCTTTGGTTACAACTGATTTTCAAAAGATCTCAAATTCTTCTCAATATCACTCACCCTCAGTCAGTTTCAATGAGCCAACTAGATGCTCAGAGAGTTCTTCAACATTGTTTGACAACTCTCACTCTGCCTATGTGGCAACTGACTCATCTCAAGGATTCACACGTGAAGACTTGGAATGCATAGGGGCAGATGATCTAGAGGAAATGGACATTTTAACTCAATTAGCTATGGTTTCTGTAAGAGCCCAAAGGTTTTATAAGAGAACAGGAAGAACTTATAAAGGGTCAAAGGGATCATCAATTGGGTTGGATAAGTCTAAAGCTAAATGTTATAACTGTCACCAACTTGGTCATTTTGCTAGGGAATGCAAGCAGCCAAGGAGAGAAGGACAGAATAACAACAACAATGTCCAACAGAGATCAAATCATGGAAGCAACAACAGCAGCAGTCAACACATCAACAGCAACAGCAACCAACAGCCAACACAACCAAAACCACTTGGAAATCAAAATGTGGTGGCAGCTGTAGCTAACCAGACTGAATGCTTTGAGTGGGATGACTTTGTCACTGAGTTTGAGCCAATCAACCATGCTTTGATGGCCAAAGAAGACTCAACAGAACAGGTAAATGAGATTCCTGAAAAAGTTTTGGAAAATCTATGCAGCCCTGCATGCATAGAACAAGTGTCAAAGTACAGGAAACATAACACTGATCTAATTGATGAAGTTTCTAATCTGAATGAGTTGAAAAATTGCTTTAAGAAAACTGAAAATGCATACATCACCAAACTTGAAAATTTGAACAAAGAATTTGATGCATTAAAGCTGACTAACTCTATTTTGGAAACACAATTGGAAGATTTGTTGAACAAACTAACTGTTTCAAGACAAGAAACAAAAGATGCAAAAGCAGAAAATGACATTCTTGAAATCAAGTTAAAAGATGCTTTGTTCACCTGTGACAAATTCCAAACAGCTAACAAGAAAGCTGAGAAACTTTGGAATGGAGTAATGCATGGGAAAACAGGTATTGGGTACAACAATGTTGAACCACCCAAGGAATATTCACCTGTTATTGCTCCAATCCAAGCACTTCAGAAGGAGTGTGGTGTGAGTCTAACTGTTGATAGCACCACATGCTCTTCTCCTGAAACAAATTCTGTTGAACCATTATCAAACTGTGAAGTCAAAGATGCTAGCACATCAGCATCTGTTGACCAATCCAAGGTTTTAAAACCAAAAGTTGCTTTTCCACCCCCAACTATTTATGAGCCCAAAGACTCAAAAGTTGGAGGAAAACTACCTGAGCAGCCAAAACCCAGTGAAACTGAGAAAATGGGTAAGATAACTTACCACCAGGTCACAAATGAAGATTCAGCCAAAAACACAAACACTTACCAAAGGAAAATGTTTGAATGTGTTTTCTGTGGTGAAAAAGGGCACATGGCTGCAATGTGCAAATTCAATCCTTTGAGCAAAAACCAAAATTTGTTAAAACCCAAAACTGTTCTTACTCAGAAAAGATCTACAGGAAAAACTTCACCTGTAAGAAGTAACACTTTGAAATATTTTGATACTGAGTCAAACAAAGTTTTAATTGGGAACAACAAAAATGGAAGTTTTTCAGTCTTAAAAATGAACAGGGTTCCGGCTGAACTTCAACCGGAAAAATTTTCAACCGGAAATGAAGTTCAACCGGAAAGCTCCAAAACACTGAGATCAGTTACTGCACCTAAACAACGACCCAGGGTTCAGTTTACTGATGAGTATGACCATTTTGAAGGTCAAGGAAGGAGAAACCCATCTAGAGGCAAGACCACCTCTAGAGAAAATTTTGTGAAAAACAAGCACCACTCTCAACCGGAAATTCCCTCTAGTTCAAGTGGAAATGCCACTGTTGCATTTCACAGTGAGAGATCTAGCCAGTCAAACAAATTTTCAAATCCAAAGGCTAGAATCTCACCAGTAACTAGTGTTGATCAAACCTACATCTCACACAATGAGGTGCCAAAGGTTTTGACTAACAAACAAAAGAAATATAGGGAATACAGAGAGAGGAAAATTGCTGAGAGAAGGCTTAGCAAAACAAACAGGCAAGATCAAACAAGTGAACAGTCTGAACACTTGAACATTGATCAAGATGATCTGTTGAATGAGGATCCATTACAACATACTTTAGTACTTAAAGAGTACAAGTATTATGATGCTTCTGGCAAGCCCAAGACCTCAAAGGCTTGGGTTCCCTTTAGAAATTAATCAATTTTCTCTGTGTGTAGGTGCATAATAAAGGCCAACAAAGCCTATGGGTTGTTGATAGTGGATGCACTTGCCACATGACAGGAAATAAGCATGTATTGGAAAACCCCAAAAATATAAACGGAGGTCCTGTAGCTTTTGGGAGTGCAAAAGGACACATTACTGCACAAGGTGCTGTTAGTAATGGGAAGCTTACCTTTGATAAGGTAAATTTTGTTGATACATTGAACTTCAATTTGCTTAGTGTCTCACAAATGTGTGACAAAAATTTGAATTTGATGTTTACTGAGAGAGAGGCAATAGTCTTAAAACCTGGTGTTAACATCCCTGAGGAACTTGTGTTACTCAGAGCACCTAGGAGAGAAGGACTATACATTTTGGATCTATCTGCTGCTACTCCAGCAAGTGGAATTGCATGCTTTATATCCAAAGCCTCAGTGGATGAATCTGATTTATGGCACAGGAGGTTATGTCATGTTAACTACAAGAACATGAACAGAATAGTGAATCTTGGCTTGGTTAAGGGTCTTCCTAACAAGCAGTTCAACTGTTCTGAGCACTGTGTTTCTTGCCTCAAGGGTAAGCAACACAAGACCTCCTTCAAGCCAAAAACTGAGTCTTCTATCACTCAACCTCTAGAACTGTTACACATGGATTTGTTTGGTCCAACTAGAGTGATGAGTTTGGGAAAAAGGTCATACTGTTTTGTCATCATTGATGATTTTACAAGATATACTTGGGTGTTTTTCTTAAAAACAAAAGATGAAACTGCTGAATTGTTAAAAACACTAATTGTATCTTTGGAAAATCAAGCAAAACTGAAAGTTAAGACAATCAGAAGTGACAATGGCACTGAATTTAAAAATCATGTTTTGAATTCATTTTGTGAGAAAAAGGGTATTCTTAGACAATTTAGTGCTCCTAGAACTCCACAACAAAATGGCGTTGCAGAAAGGAGAAATAGGACACTAATTGAGGCTGCTAGAGCAATGTTGGCAGATTCTAAATTACCAGTGATATTTTGGGCAGAAGCAGTAAATACTGCTTGCTACGTCCAAAACAGGACTTTGATTGTTAAGGGTAAAAATAAAACTGCTTATGAACTTTGGAGAGGTAGAAAACCTAACATTTACTTTTTCAAATCATTTGGATGTCCTGTTACTATCTTGATAACTAATAGGTTGTTACCTAAGTTTGCTGAAAAAGCAGATGAGGGATATTTTGTTGGATATTCTGGTGTGTCAAAAGCATTCAGAGTATACAACAAAAGTACCAAAATTGTTGAGGAAACCATTAATGTGACTTTTAATGAGAAATCTCTTAACAACTTTGTATCTCAACCGGATTGGTTATTTGATATAGATGCACTAACCTCTGCTTTCAATTTTACCATTGAGAAGCCATTAAGTTCAACAGTGCAGGAACAGGAACATAAGCAGAATCACATGAGATCAGCTGAGAATATCTGGCAGATGAATACCAAGGGACTGCAAATGCAACCTAAATTCTTTTCATCAATCAGCACCAAGCCTGTGACACCCAACAATTCAAAGAAAGTCTCTGAAATTGTCATTGCTGATGCAGAAGTTTATCCGGTTGAACTTCCGGTTGAAGTTCAAACGGATCCTGTGACAGTAGAATCTCCGGTTGACACTCAACCGGAAAACAATTTTTCAGAAAATTTTGAGAACAATGAATCCAATGATTCAACTGATGCTGGGTCAAATGAGTACAGTTTTGAGCATCTAATTTCAGATTCAGTCCCCAGTTCTCAAGAAGTTTCAGAACCTGTTTCACAAATCAACAATATTGAGTTACTACCTCAACTCAATATTCCTCACAATGGGAGAAGCCATGAATTCCCAATGTTTACTGATAGAAGAGTTAGTAAGAATCATCCAAGGGAGAATATTATAGGAGACTTGTCAGCTCCTGTGTTGACAAGAAGCAAGTCTATTGATGCAAACATTTGCCTACATGCTGCATTTCTGTCTCAAGAAGTACCTACAAAGATCAAAGATGCTCTAGAAGATGAAAGCTGGGTAGAGGCAATGCAAGAGGAATTGTTTCAGATCAATAAACAGAAGGTTTGGGAATTGGTAGACCTACCTGAAGGTGAAGAACCAATTGGCACCAAATGGGTATTCAGAAACAAAAAGGATGACAGAGGGATAGTGATCAAAAACAAGGCAAGACTTGTAGCTCAAGGCTACACACAGGAAGAAGGCATTGATTATGATGAAGTTTTTGCTCCAGTGGCCAGGCTTGAAGCAATCAGAATATTTCTTGCCTATGCTGCTTTCAAAAACTTTCTGGTATTTCAAATGGATGTCAAATGTGCCTTTCTGTATGGTCTTTTGGAACAGGATGTGTATGTCAAGCAACCTCCAGGCTTTGAAGACCCTCATCACCCCAACAAGGTATGCAAGCTAATCAAGGCTTTATATGGTCTCAAGCAAGCTCCTAGGACATGGTATGAAACTCTTTCAAACTACCTCCTAGAGAATGGCTACAAGAGAGGAGCTATTGACAAAACACTTTTTGTGAAATCTGATGGTAAAGATACTTTGATGGTACAAATCTATGTTGATGACATCATCTTTGGCTCATCCAATGCTGCCTTATGCAAAGAGTTTGAAGGTCTGATGCAATCTAAGTTTGAAATGAGTTCAATGGGTGAACTGAATTTCTTCTTAGGATTACAAGTGAAACAAACTGCAAATGGAATATTCTTGAATCAGTCAAAATATATTCAAGATATGCTAAAAAGATTTGACATGCTGTCTGTTTCAACTTCAAGAACCCCCATCTCCACTTCCCACAAATTAAACAGTGACTTAAGTGGAAAGCCAGTGGATGTTCATCTCTACAGGGCAATGATTGGATCACTGCTCTATCTCACAGCTAGCAGACCTGACATCATGTTTAGTGTCTGTTTATGTGCTAGATACCAGTGTCAACCAAAGGAATCACACATGTTAGCAGTGAAGAGAATTTTTAGATATCTCAAAGGACAACCAAAGCTTGGGTTGTGGTATCCAAAGAATTCAGATTTCTCCTTCAAAGCTTACACTGATAGTGATTATGCTGGCTGCAACTTAGATAAGAAGTCTACTACTGGAGGATGCCAATTTTTAGGAGAAAGACTTGTATCTTGGCAATGCAAGAAGCAGACCTGTGTATCTACTTCTACTGCTGAGGCTAAATATATTGCCGCATCAAGTTGCTGCAGTCAAGTCTTATGGATTCAGAATCAAATGTTGGATTACGGCATCAAGTTCATGGAGACTCCTATTCTTGCAGACAACAACAGTGCCATCTCAATCACAAACAACCCTGTTCAACACTCAAAAGCAAAACACATTGACATCAGGTACCATTTTATTAGAGATTGTGCTGAGAAACATTTAATTAGAATGGTTAAAGTTCATACAAATCAACAATTGGCTGATTTGTTTACCAAAGCATTTGATGAAGCTAGATTTTTCTATCTCATTAGTGCCATTGGTATGATGAACTTTGACTGATTAAACTGTTTTCACAAACTTAATAAAAGAGACCATTTTGTGTCAAAGAGCCCGTCTCTTGATACAAAAAGAAAAAGAAAAAGAAAAGTTCCTGTATCAGTTAGACACCTTTTCAATCATAGTCAGGTCATACTGTTAAACTATGATAACTGATACATGTAATTTTCAAAATCAAGTGTTTTTCTATCTTCCGGTTGAACTTTCCAGTTCAACATATCCGGTTGAATTTCAACCGGAAAGTCATCTTCAACCGGAAAGTCATGTTTTGATCACACCATCCCAATTTCTGAAACTGGTAAACGAAACAACAATTCTTTATTTGAAAGATCAGCTTAACTTTGAAAATTTTTCAAACGGAAATTTTATTTCCTGTTGACAATCTCAACCGGAAAAATTTTCAACCGGAAATCTGTCCGGATCAACTTTCAAACGGAAAGAAATTTTGTTGTGAGGAGAGAAAAATCTCCGCTTGAATCTCAACCGGAAAACTTTTGCTTTAAATGAATCATTTAATTTACCGGTTGAGGCACACATTTTCAAGCGGATCGTGCATTTAAAGTGTTTGAATTTATTGCTCAAGAAAATATCTGAATTAAATTCAAAAGACACGCAACAGGCGGTTGTATTGTACAATCACCTGAAGCACACTTTTGCGGACCCACTTGCACTTTTTCCCTTTCTCTCTCATGTGACTCAGCGTACTTTATCCATCGCTGTTAACTGTCACTCACCGTTAAACCCACCAGATAAATACCCCCAACCCCTTCAACACTCCTCATAATCCAAAAACAAGAAATCGTTCAAAATACAAAAACCTAGAAATTTTCAGAACCATTTCTTCCTCTCCCAAAATTCTCTCTCAAAATAAATCAACAATGGCACCGAAGTCCAAAGCAAAGGGGAAACAACCAGTAAAGGATGATCCTTTTCCTCTTGAACACAACTTGGTTGCGATTCTTGACGAACCAGTGTACTCTACACACGCTGAAATCTTCACAGGGATGATCAATTTTCTCAAATCGTCATATCTGAATCACGCACTCACTGTTGCGATGTATATGTATGAGGAAATTCTCTCTGAATTTTGGAAGAACATCCAACTGCTTGAGAAGGATGTTGATGATGTGGAGGAAGATACACTGAAGTCAACCGTAAAAGGGGAAACTGTTTTCATCACTGAGTCGCTGATAAGGGAATTGCTGAAGTTAAATGACCAGAACGGGTATGTTCGAAAAACACCAAAGCAATACATGGCCCTGCTCAACAAAATTGGCTATGGTGGTGCTACTGAAGGAACTGCCACGGTCAACAAGGGTCAAATACCCTACAAATGGAGATTTCTGGCTCACACCATCATGGTGTGCCTCTCGCCAAAGAGATCAGGTTTTGATGAAATGGCTACTGAGCAAGCATCTGCATTTTATGCTGTGGTGAAAGGGGAGGTATACAACTTTTCTGCTGTAATTTTTAATGCTCTAAAGGGTAATGCAAAGAATTTTGCTTTTTACATGTACCCTAGATTTTTAACTTATATTTTGCAAGAAAAATACCCCCAAATCAATTTAGAAGGAAACATGATGCTGGTTCCAAGAGCATTATCTGAAAATACTTTTTCTAAATTAACCACCAACAAGAAGCCTTTCCTTGGGAGGGACACTGACCATCCCATGCCAATCCAAAGGGTGATTCCGGTTGAACAGGGAGAACCTAGTTCTCAACCGGAAACACATGCTTCTGAAGAGCAACTTGCTCCAGTGGACAACACTGTACCATCCACAGTTGTTGAACCCACCACTGATCAGCCACCTTCTCCTTCTGATAAACAAACCTTAATTTTCAAAAGAAAAAGGAGAAGAGATTCAGACCCACCATCAATTCCCATCATCCCCCCTTCCCCAAAGCCAACAAAGCTCAAAAGGCTCAAAAAGGTTGTGCAAGAGCCTACTCCTCTCTTGCAACCTATTACCTCCAGCCCTGAACCAACCCTTGGCACACAGCCATTTGGGTCAGCCAAATTGGGATTTAAACTTGTTGATGAACCTTCTTCTGAGGGGGAGTCATTTCATTTGGATGTACAATCCCCATCCACTTTCTCACCCTACACTTCACACTTCTCACCTGTGAATGATGATGTAGAAAGAGTTGTCACAGATGATGGTGTTATTAACCCAAACACCACATTACATGGGAACATTCTGAGTGACACTCACACTGCTACATCTAACCCCCATTCACCCCAGGAGGTGAATCTCAGGAGTTTAGATGAGATTCATGTGGAAAGGGCTGCTGCCACTCAAAGTTTCTCATTGAACTTTGATGTTGGTAGTAACATCAATAAGACCCAATCCATGGCAACCCACACTTTAGTTCAACCGGAAGATCCCCTAGTGGATCCTAAGGGAAAAACTATAGTTGAGGGGAATCCCAGGCGCCAAGAAAACCAGGGTGGTGGACTTGATCAACCTAGGGTTGATGGTCCATCTTTTTCCTATGATACTGGTAAAATTCCAGTTGAGGATAGTTTAACACTTACTGAATTGACGGTCTTGTACAAATCACTACAGGCTCAGGTAACCAGTCTCAATTCGACTGTTGCCAGTCTTGTAATGTCATCTCCTGCTGCTGCTCAAGCTCAAGAAGTTCCTGTTGATGCCCCAACTGCTCAACCGGAAACTTCTCCTGCACCGAAATTTCAACCGGTTGCACAGCATTCTGCTGAGGTTAGCTCTTTGAACCCATTTCCTTTTGGAGGTCAGGCTGTAGAAGCTGATGCTGCCAAAAAGGGGGAGAAGACTAATCCTCCAACATCTGATATTGCTGCTGCTGCAACCACAACTGAAGAAGAAGAAGTCGATCAAACAGTGCCTCTACCTGAAGATGTAAGGCACACAGCCTTCAAACTGGCTGATGTTGAACCTTTTTCAGTTGCTGATGGGTTGACTAAGGTGAAGATGAGCTCACTGATGAAGGTATTTCCACAGGATCCAAGCCTGTTGGGAATGATTGAAGCAACAATGTTAGTTGCAGGTGCTCAGCCAGAGAGCATTCTGCGGGTCAAGCATTTCTTGACCAATGTGATTATCCCACAAGAGGAGGCATTTGCCAAATCTAAAGTGGATGAGATCACAACTAACATTGCTTCTGAACCAGTTGTTGATATGGTTCATGAAGATGTGGTTGATGATGCTTCAGTCACTCAGACTGAAGAAGTTGAAGGTGAAAATGGAGAAGAAGCTACAACTGAAGTAATCAACAATGTACTGAAAGACACAAGTACAAAATCTCCGGCTGAAGTTCAACCGGAAGAGTCTCAACCGGAAGAGTCTCAACCTGAAAAATCTCAACCGGAAAAGACTCAACCGGAAAACTCAACTGAAGCTGAGATTGCTGAAACACTGATTCAAATGCATTCCACCTCCGACTCAGAACCTCCTCTGAGCTTTAAAAGAAAGAAACAAATCAAACCAAGGAGGATGATTAGACTGAAGAAGAGTCAGGATTGCATAACTCCTCAACCAAGAGCATTAGATACTATGGTTGATTCTGACCAGTCAGAAGAGCAAGAGACTATGGATGATCTAATTGAAGAAGATTTCGTCCATGACTGGGAAGATAACCAATCCAGAATAAGATCAGAAGAAGCCAAATCAAACATTCAATACAACAAATTCTTGGCAGATCTAGATCTTTTCTCTAATGATTTTGTGGTTGAAGGAATGGTAGATGAAGCAAGGAAGAGGTCAATTGAATGGAGAATGCAGGTCTACGACCTTGCTAAATTGGATGAACAAGAGAAAAACAGGCTGATCAACATAGCTTCCAAAATGCCAACTGTCTTAAACAAGAGTTTAGACAACTTGGAGCTATTGGAAAGGATCAAGAAATGTGCCATCATCAGATGTCTCAAGCCTGCTGCTGAAGTAGAGAAGATGAAGGCTAAAGATACTTGTAAAATTGTTGATGAGCTGCTCAAACAAGTGAAAGGAGCAGAGTTTGCTGTGATCCCAAGTCTCCAAATGCCACTGCCATCTGAGACAGTCACAGGTAACCCCTCATCAACATACATTAAGCCTGAACCCTTTGAAGAATCTGACCTACTTGCTGAGTCTCTTCCCTCCAACTTGTTGGAAAGACTCAAGCAATCAGCCTCCCGTGTTCCCACTCCATCTTCCAGATTTTACTCCCATAGACCCAGGGGAATGAATCCTAGGCCCAGGGGATCCAGATCTACCAAGCCTAAGTATATTCATCCAAAATACAGGTTAGATAACTGGACTGATATCACCCCTGCTAAGCCTAAACCCTGCCCTCCTACTTGGAAGTATAATCAACCTTCATCACCACCTAAACACTCCACTTCTTCAACCCCACAACCACAAGCCATGAAACCACCCACCATATCTCCAACAAAACCTTTTGAACCCACTGAGTCAGCTGCAACTAGTTCTGTTCAAGCTTCATCTCAAGCAGATAAAGGGAAAGAAAAGGTCCCAACTGAAACTGTTAAGTCATCTGCTAATCCTGCCTCTGGTGTTTCACCTGGAAGGAAGAAGTCCATTGCTAAACGACCCCTTCTTTCAACCAGAGACTTTAAGACCAGGAGGATCATGAGAGAATTGAACAAAACAAGGATTCAATTTGATAGGCCACCATCTCCTGAAGAATGAAGTTCTTGGAGATAGTCAATTTTTGAAGAACAACATACAGAGGACAAATTTTGGCAGCATCATCTTAGGGGGAGATTGTAAGGAAATGATTTTCTGAGTCAACCGGATGAAGACGAAGATTTCCGGTTGAAGATATGTTCAAGCGGAAGAACGCTCAAGCGGAAGTTTTGTCAACCGGAAGCTCAACCGGAAGAACATTTCCGGGTGAACTCTTTTATCCAACAGTATAAAGAGTTCAACCGGAAAAGTACAGGAATATTACTTTTGCAGAATTCAGACCTGCAACAACTTTCATTCTTCCAAAGTCAAATCCTAGCCGTCTCCTACTTATAGATAAATGCATTTTGCACATTTCCTCTTTTGTATGTTTACTAATGTTCTTTTAGTAAGTTTATTGTTTGACTTTTATGTACGGTTAGATTAGCCCGTATGAGATCAACGGCTGTAGTTGATCTCCTTAGTACTATTTATAGTTGTTAGCTAGTTCATTCACAAGTACCAGATTTAGTGCTTACACTTGTAACAGTTTGAACTTGAGTTAATGCAAATAGTACCGAGAAATTTACTATCTTGTGTTCACTAGTTTATGCAATCAATACAATCAAACTACAAGTATAAGAAAAACTAAGCTTAAGTAAAAACAAGTATGATACAACTTTATTCCGCATGGTTGTGATCTGCATGTAAAGAGTTCTTGTTTTGATTATTTCTCTGAGTAATCAACGGTCCTGCATGATAATGTCTTCTTCCACCCTTTTCCTAAACAATGTTTGATCAACGACTCCTCTTGTATATCCATTCTCCACCAGGTGATTGGACAACGTTTCATACCAGGTTCTAGGAGCTTGATGCAAACCGTACAAAGCCTTATCCAGCAGATAAACGTGATTTGGATTTTCTTCATCTATGAACCCTGGTGGTTGAGCAACATAGACTTCCTCGTTCATCTCTGCATACATGAAGGCAGTCTTCACATCCATCTGATGTACGGTAAAATTGAGATACGAAGCCACAGCTAGAAAGATCCGAATTGCTTCCAATCTTGCCACCGGAGCGTAAACCTCATCATAGTCGATACCGTGGACTTGCCTGTGCCCTTGTACTATCAACCTTGCTTTGTTTCTTACAATGATCCCCGAGTCATCCTTTTTGTTCTTGTACAACCATCTCGTGGGAATCACCTTCTTGTCCTCTGGCCGCTTCACAAGACGCCACACTCCCAGCTTTGAAAATTGATTGAGTTCATTGTGCATGGCCTCCATCCAGTTTGGATCTTTGAGAGCAACCATCACATTGGGAGGTTCAATCTGGGAGATGAAACAGGAAAACATACAAAGTTGATGTGTCCTGTGCGGCTTCTTGTGGTGACACCAGCTGTCACTGGCCCAACAACATTACTCAGTGGATGATCCTTGTTGATTCTGCTTTCTTGGACATCAGGCACTGAAACATTAACAGGCAGATTAGTATTAACAACATTTTCATACATACCTGAGCCTTGAGAATCCACTGGAGCATCACGTGTTCCTGAACATTCTGGAATATCAGCAGTTGCATTCCTAGAAGATTCAGCTGATGCTCTATCCACATGAGGTCTTACATCTGCACTAGGAGCTACAATATCTTCTTCTTCGCCCAAATTGTGGAAAACATTTGAGAAATTAAATCCCTCAAACAATGATCCATAGTCGAAGATCCAATTAGGTCCAGTTCCTGCATCAGTAGGATTGTCCTCCATCCAATCTACATTGAATGCCTCAATGATCAACCCAGTGGTCTTGTTATAGACACGATACGCACTATTTGCAGAATAGCCCACAAAATAGCATTCATCGGCCTTCGCTTCGAATTTCCCTACATCGGACTGGATCAGCACCGTGCACGGACACCCAAACGTCTTGAAATAACCCACCTTCGGTTTCTCCCCATAGATGATCTGATATGGAGTTTGCTCGTGACGCTTGTTCAGAAGAACTCTGTTTTGTACATAACAAGCAGTATTCACAGCTTCTGCCCAAAAGAAGATCGGTAATTTTGCTTCACACATCATTGTTCTAGCTGCTTCAATGAGTGTTCTATTTCTTCTTTCGGCAACTCCATTCTGCTGAGGAGTGTAAGGAGCACTGAACTGCCTTTCAATCCCCTTTTCACCACAAAACATATTCAGCTCAGCATTTTTGAATTCCGTCCCATTGTCAGATCTGATTGCCTTCACTCTTTTATCCAGCTGGTTTTCAATAAGCGTCACAAACTGCTTTACTAGGACTGGAGTTTCGTACTTGTTTGACAAGAAAAAGACCCAAGTAAATCGCGAGTAGTCGTCCACTATCACGAGGCAGTATGAAAACTTGCTGACACTTTGTACCTGCATGGGACCAAACAAATCCATATGTAAGAGTTGAAGCACAGAAGAGACAGAATTTGTAACCTTTGGACGATGTGGCAGTTTGTGCTGCTTCCCCTTAGCACAAGCCACACACTTCTCCACTGAAGAGAAATCTGTGATCGGAAGATTTCTGACATGCTCTCCTTTAGCTAGCTTGGATAGATTCTTCATGTTTGCATGTCCCAGACGACGATGCCACAACAATGCAAGATTCTCAGTCTGTTTTGAAATTAGACAAGCTGCTTCAGATGTTGGAGGCTTTCCCATGTTCAATTGATAAGAATTCCCGTGCCTTGGTGTACGCATTAAGATACATTCTTCAGGAATTTTTACACCAGGCTTAAGAATGATGCATTCCTTTTTGTTGAACATCACAGAGTATTCTCGATCACATATCTGTGACACACTTAGCAAGCTGTGGGAAAGCTCCTCTACATAATGCACATCTGAAAAAGTCAGACTTCCATTCTTCACAACTCCTTTCTTTGAAATTCTTCCTCCCACACCTCCAGCAAAAGAAACACTTCCTCCATTGAAATCTTCTACCTCATCTAACAGAGACAGATCTCCGGTCATATGTCGGGTACAACCACTATTAACATACCAGAGATTGTTGACAGATCTTCTCGGCTGTCCCTACACAAACCATAAATCAGTTAAAGTCAGGTACCCAGGTCATAACAAATCTGGGCACTCCCTTGGAGTCAATGTAATTAACCATCTTGAAAGACATTTCTGCTTTTGATTCGGATTCATTTAAAACTTTAGCATGAATTTTTGGTTTCCAATTTGGTTGTTTTTGTGAGTTAGAGCTACTAGTAGAGTTCTTTGTGGGTGAAACATTCCTTGGAGGAGATGTGACCTTTTTACCTTTTGTTTTGATGATCGGTGTCCACTCAAGTTTTAATTTGGTATAAACCATTTGTTTTGATTGAGTGACAACTTTTGGTTGTTCTATAACTGCTTTCCCCTTAAGTTTAGCAGCCTGATTGACTTTAAGTACTTGTTTCTCAAAAGGTTTTGTTTTCAATTTATTTGGTTTGTTGAAAACTCCTTTAGCTGCATAAGCAGGTTTGGAAGTTTGGCCCACATCTCTCCTTTCATTGACAGGCTTCGTCACTGGGGCCTTTGTGTTTAGAACCTTAGACTGTTGAGTCTTCATTGGTTCAGAACTTTGCTTCCCCTGTGACGATGCTTGCTGTTTTTGAGTTCTGTTCTCACCCCTCATCATTTTCTCAAGCATTGTTGTCCGCTTGTTCTGCGGATAATATGGCTCATAGGGTCTGTTCATACAATTAGCAGCAAAATGACCTGGTTGACCACATTGAAAACAATTCATTTGTCTAGGCCCATTGACGTTGCTACACAAGTATGAGCGTCTTGGGTAAGACGATTTCCATTCCGGTTGATCATCCCATTTGTGTATCACACGTTTTGAATGTTTTTCAGGTTGTGTTATTAAACAAAATTGTTCAGATTTTGATTTATCAGTTCTATTATATGTTGTCACAACCTGGGGATACGGAACAAAATCATTGGGCTTAGACTTACGGCCAATCTTTGTGTTAGGAATACGCATTTTAAAGGAACTAATGACTTCATTAGGATTAGAAACATGTTTTAACAAGACAATTTGATTGGACTTGGATGTTTCAAGTTCTGACACAGATGCCAGAACGTCATCCTTAGGTAAACTAGAAACAGAACAACTAGACTCATGACACTCATTGACCCTCAAGCATTCAGCATCCTCCCCAGATACATCTTCAATGCCTACAACATCTGCACATGTAACAAAAACATTAGAGGAACTAACATTATTGTTTAAAGATTCCTGGGAAGAACCTGGTTTAGTTGTGAGGTCAACAACATTGTTCTGACTACCTGTCCTATATAAACCAAGTTTCTCCTGTTCTTTCTCTATTTCTGTCATAGGGGTCACACCAACCATCAAGCTATCTATAGGAGGACCTGCTTCATGATATCCTGATCTAGTTCTATCTACTTGGTCCTCCTCATAGAGCATTCCTATGATATCTCTAGGGATAGGTGGGGGAATTATAACATTTGCGGCCACGGACTTGTCAGACTTTTCTGACCCAAAACCTGGTGTATGTTTTCCTACTTGTCCACAAACAACTGCCTGAGATAGTTCTTTACCTGCCTGAAGCATTCTCTTGTTTCTCAATTGATTCATATCTAACTGAACTTGCATCTCATTAGTCTTATGAGTCAATTCATCTACCTGCTTTCTAAGGTCAGCTCTGATACCAGCTATCTGTTGGTACTTCACTATATCTAGCTTTTGTGCCTTAACCTTTTCCTCATTTTTTACCCATCTACCCTTAAATGAGCTCCTCTCACACTTAACCTCAAACAATTCTATTTGATAATTCTTACAGATTTGTCTAAGACCAGGAATAATACGAGCACAAGTGGGATCAGAACATACCTTTAGGTTTTCAGCATCAGCAACGAACGCTTCCTTGTCTTCTATCTGACTCTCCTCAGGCTTTCCTTCATCAGTGACCACAAAGGCATGATTCTCTTCATTATCCTCTTCTGCAGTAGCAATCAAAGCATGTGACAAACTAAGATCCTTCAGCTGGGGGGTCAGGTCCCTCAGCTGGGGGGTCCAGTCATAACCTCCACCTCCCTGAACCACCAGTGCCCTGGCATCACCCTTTCCTTTCACTTCAGCAACCTTCTTTTCTTCAGCTCTTTCCTTCTTGGGCTTCGTGCATTCCCTGGCAAAGTGACCATACTCGTCACAATTATAACACCTTAGCTTCGACTTGTCAAACCCCATTCTAATCTTATCCTGATCTTTCCAGACGTTCCTTCCCGTTTTGGCCATAAATTTCTTGGCTCTGAAGACAGCCATGGCCATTTGCCAAGAGACATCCAGCATCTCCACGTCCTCAGGGTTTATCTGATTAAGATCACCAGCCACCATATCAGAAGGTACAAGATTCCCGGCCACAAGGGCATGATAGCTGTTCATGAAACCCATACCAAGGGCAAAGTTAGGATCATTGACATCTTCAGAGTTGACTCCTCCGCTTGAACTACCTTGAGGCTGTGCAACAAAAGCACTAGACATAGGAGCTGAGCTTGATCCATTCCCCGTAAACTTTCCTTCATGCTTACCCTCAACTTCTTCTGACAACAAAGCCTGATTCAACTTTCCAGCCAAACTTAGAGAGCTTATGTGGTTCAGCTCTCTCTGCTTATCATCGATCATCTTGGATTTCAGCTTGTTGATTAATTCATCCAAAGTCACTTCACTCAGCCTATTGTTGTCTTTGATGATAGATATATTGGTGTTCCAAGACTTAGGCAGACTGTTCAGCAACTTCAAATTCTTGTCTTCAGTATCCGGCTCCACTCCATAAATTGACATCTCTGCCATCAGTGACACATACCTCTGAACTTGAGCTTCAAACGATTCACCCTGAATATGATTAAACAAGTTAAACTTCTGCTTCAACATCTGCTTCCGACTAGCCTTAATATCAGGGTTCCCTTCATAAGCAACAATCAAAGCATTCCACAGTTGCTTCGCTGTTTTGCAGTGTTTGAATCCTTGAGCAATATCTGGAGTTAGGGCCATAGTCATTATCGCAAAAGCCCTTTCAGCCTTGTTGCACCTCTCCCAGTCATCATCATCATACTCATCTTCTTTCTTCTCTTTCCCTGCATTTGTTCCTGTTGCGTGAGTAGGTGTAAACGGTCCATTCACAACAGCCCTCCATAACCTCAGATCCACACTCTTCAAATGATTTTCGAATCTGTATTTCCATTCTAAGAAATTATCCGCTGAAGTTAGTCTTGGCGGACGAGTTATAGATCCGATCTCGAAGTCCAATTTTTGATACATGCTCGGCTCAAAATCCATTTCAATAGCTTAGGAAACTTAACACTGAAGTCCAAATATCCAAAAACTGAGATTACGATAACCAACCCTTGATTACGATCGTAAATGTCCGATTACGATCCACACAACCCGATTACGATCGTGAACACGTTTCCGATAACACGTCAAACCCGTAAACAGTTAACCGCCTTAAGAGAATCGTAAACAGAGATTACGATTATACGATTACGATCCTCGAATCGTAAACACTTGTTCCCGATCCTGCAAAATCGTAAACCTTGATTCCAACCCAACCAAATCGTAAACTTGATTACGATAAACAAGTACACTCGTAAACACTTGTTTCCGGGTCGTAAACACTGTTTCCGACCAAAGTACGATCGTAAACAGTTTTTGCCGGGTCGTAAACACGTCAAAGCTTCAATCTTGATATCGTAAACAGCAGATCTTCAACAGAAACCCAGAAGATGCAATCGTAAACACCAAAATTCGAAGAACACAGCAGCAGCAACAGTCGTAAACACCCAAAAACCTTCAAATCTTCAACCAAACTTGAACACAAACCCAGAAAACTCTTGAATCAATATCGTGAGAGCCTCGAATCTAAGATTCTTAGCTCTGATACCAATTGTAGGTCCGAAATCAACCAAACAACACGATATCTAGACAAATACGAGTGCGGAATCCTCATACAAGCTTGATTCAAGAACAATAGTGGAAGAATAGACGAGATCTTGTGAAAAGATGAAGTCTTGAATGATGAAAACCCACTAAAGGAAGCTGATCGTAAACACTATGTAGAACACAGAAATCGTAAACTGTGAAATATGTATAGAAAAGCTTAAGGAAACTGATTACAATGAGGTGGTATTTATACCACCTCATACAAAAACTTGGGCCAATCATAAACACTAATCTAGCCCAATCATAATCATTTAAATGGCCCACATGGCCTATTAACTAAGCTAGATTAAGCCCAAATACAAAAGCCCACTAATGTTCATGCCTTACATAATATAGCCCTACAGTCTTCGATAAGCAATACTTGGATTATTAGCAAGTGTAGCAGTGCAACCAAAGGTGAGTGTCACTAACCCAATTACCGTGAACCCGTTTGGGTCACACCGAATAACTAAAAGTAAAACAATGCTGACAAACTCGAGAGTGCTATGCACCTCCCTGATGAACGTGAAAACTTGGAGTGCTCGGCACCCACTTGATGAACTTGAAGTGCTTTATGGGAAGCACTTGCGAATTATTTAAACAACTATTTCCAAAACGAAACTGAAAACACTTTTGAGATTCATGAGAATCCGGTAAACCGTTTTAATATGGCTAGCGTAGGTTAAAGTCTAAACCACATGATATCACATGATTTCTAAGGATGCCTTGAAACTTAAAAGTCCTCAACTAAATTGTACCATTAATTGTAAAGCGAGGGGATGTTGGGTAGATCTACTGGAGTTTGACAAACTCCGCCTCGTGGCACGGGGAGTGCACGAAGGTACAATATCAGCCTATCTGACCGTGATCCCGAGAGGACACGGGGGAGGCAAATCCGCGATGACGTAGGTCCGCAAATCCTGATGGCACTGCCACTACAATAATAGTCAGCTTTGGTACAAACTTCCTTAGTGCATGGAACAACGGATTAGCTACCCGCGATATCGGTTGAGCACTTTAACTATACAAAACTAGTACATACCCGATAACGTAGGTTACGGACAATACTTTTACTAAACCACAATACTATGGTTTTGGTTATCACAAGCATTGCTTTTCACAAATAAATTGTACATAAGAATATGTTTACACGATCATGATTTATGAGACCGGGCCACTGCATGACAAGCCCACTGTGAACTCACCAACCGTTAGGTTGACACTTGCGTGGTTTAAACTTTTGCAGATCGCTAAGGAGTATCCGCTGGAGGTTGGCATGGCACTTGAAGATTTCTTATTTTAAACTCAAACTTGGAATTTTATAACAATTCATGTTTTGTAATTTAAGCACGTGGTTAGTGCTAAGATACATATGTTTATTTTCCGCTGCGTACTTTTAAACTGTTTTTATTATTAATGTTTGGACTTTACTCTGATTCGCTTAGTATTTGTAACTAATGGTTGTGGTCCTTGTTTGCTCGCACCCCTTAACGTTATAAACTCCGTTAGTGGTAATTTTGGGGGTGTGACATTTATGGTGTAATGGAAACGCACTAAAGCTGTTCATGAAGTGTCTAACCGAAATTTTATTGCGTGGCGTGGAGTGTCACGATTTCAGGCTATCTTAAAAGTGAAAAACCTCATGTTGATGGCCAAACGATAGTAAGTGCACTCAAAGCCCTGCACCAATTTAAGAACCATATTGAGGAAGAACATTACATGGATTTATCCTTCATAGATGTTTTCATAATAATGATTTATTCATAGTTAACTGTTTAACGTATTCCCAATGGAACCATATTGATTATAGGCTCATGGCTTCCAGAGATATGCCTCTAAGAGACATTGTTTCATGGAATTCATTTTTGTATAGATTAGATATAATGGGAAGCATTCTGAAAGCCATTAATCTTCAGTTCAATGCAACAGTCCAAAGTTGAGCCTGATGAGTCACATTGGTCAACCTCCTACAAGAATGCAAACATTTTCAAACCCATTTATCTGCAATGCTCCATACTGTGTAGTATTTCGATAAAATCATTAGCTAAATCAGGCGATAAGGCTAAGTGTAGTGGATAAAGCCCCAAATGGGGCGTTATCCGCCATGTGGACGATGACTGGACAAAGGGCTTTATGGGGCTTTATGGTGTAGTGGATAAAGCCCCTATAATGCCCCACAATCATTACTTTTAAACCCTTCTTCGGCGTTTTATCCCTGACGCCCGGGGCGAATTTGGGCACCATAACGCCCCATAACGCCCCAGCGTAGTGAGGCGGGGCGTTATATGGGGCGTTATGGGGCGTTATAGAGCCCAAAAACGCCCCATTACGAATAGTCTAATCAACCCGTTTATTTGCAAATGCATTCATATTGTATTGCGATAAAATCATGAGCTAAATAAGTTGATTATCAAAACTCTAATGATGTTATCCAAAGTGTCAGCTCATATATAAATTTTCATTCGATAAAGATTCAAGATTCTGTTTCTTTTGCAGCCCAATAATTGTAGCTTTCATTATTTGAAGTTGTATACTTATTCATTAATAACCTTGAAGTTAAATACATAACAAAAATAAATATATTTAATTTTTATAGATGTATAGGCCATGTGTGACAATAACCCTCTTGAGGGGTGCTATTTGTCACATATGATTCATATAATTGAGGAAAGTTATGGCTAAAAAGTGTGTAGTCATATAAAACCTTATAACTCCTTATCATTATTACCCAATTATTAAAAAAGCTATTCTAAATCAAGTTTGAGAATAGCTAGAGATAGAGACGCTACACGTAACATTAGAATTGTTTTTTTTTTAAAGGCTACCCGGGTTATATCTAGCAATAACTTCTAGTTTAGACCCACTCAATATCCTAGAGAAAACCTCAAAACTGAATAAAACCTCCCTCAGCTTAGCTTAGGTATCAAGACTCGAACCTGAGACTTCCCGGTTACGGTGATGGATGGTAACATCAGAATTGTTAAATTTTTTTGTAAGGCTCATTAGAATTGTTAATAGTAGAATACTTTTTATTTAAATTTTAATTAAAAAATAATAA